>JAWWMO010000336.1:0-13748 GCA_035047845.1 Dendrocincla fuliginosa | reverse complement strand
GCCCTGGCACAGCCCCAGCCCTTCCCTGGGTGCTGTCCCTGTCCCCACAGAGCAGAGATCAGAGCCTGCCCCTCCTCAGGAAGGTGTCCCTGCCATGAGGTCTCCCCTCAGTGTCCTCTTCTCCAGCTGGACACCCCAAGTACCCTCAGTGTCCTCACACACTTCCCCTCCAGGCCCTTCCCCAGCTTCTTTGCCCTCTCTAGATGACAAAGCCGTTACCAGTAAAGGTTCATTAATTTAATGAATAAATTAATGTCACCATGTGATTGTTTCATGTCTATGACAGTTGTACCAGCACAGCACCACACACACAACCAGGACACAGTTTCCCTTGGTTAGTTCTGTCCTTTTGGAGCCATGTTTTGAAAATATTCCAATTCTGCTGTGTCAGCACATCTGTTCCATCTCCCCAACATCTGCCAAGTCCAGCATTGGACACCCCAAAAATCAGTGTATGACTGAGCAGAGTTAAATCCCCAAAAACGGATTTTGCCAACTCAGTGAAAACTTTTCACAAATATTTCGCCTGAGTGACTTCAATCAAGATAATAAAAATCTCCCTCTAATCTCAAGCTGCCTTAGAAAGGAAATGAGAGTCATTTAGCCCTCTTTGACAGATAAGGAAGGCACAGGGAGAAGAACTGATTTACCTCAGTCACGTACTTGAAGCAGGATTAGAGATGCCCAAAGCTCCCCAAAGCCCCTGAGCCCACCCTGGAAAGTGGACTTGGTGGAGCCTGATTTTGATAGATCTGTGAGAAAACCATGGAATGGTTTGGGTTGGAAAAGATCTTAATGATCACCTCGTTCCAGTCTCCCCACTGCCTTCCACTAGACCCTGTTCAACCTGGCCAGGAACACTTCCAGGGACATCAGATATTCCTGGATGAGCATCAGACATCTTCTAACAAACATGAAAGAGCCATCTAGGAGCTCACAGGTACCTGCCCAGCAGGTGCTGAGCAGCAGAGCAGCACCAAGGGTTGGCCCAGAAGGTGCCACCAGAAGATACTGACTGTGGTACGTTCCTGGTTGTGGTAAGAATCTAATGGAGGAGATAAATTATACAATCTAAGTTGTAAGTGAAATTAATAAGATATAATACTGATTGAGACCTTGCAGAGGCCTTAGGGGTGGTGAGGGGAATCTCATCTTGTGAGCATGACTTCAGTTTTGGAAACCTGCTTTGTGGAGTCAAGAGGAGACAGCTTGTTATCACAGGATGGTTTGGGTTGGAAGGGACTCATTCTACCCCCTGCCATGGGCAGGGACACCTTCCACTAGCCCAGGTTGCTCCAAGCCCAATCCAACCTGGCCTTGGACACTTCCAGGGATGGGGCAGCCACAGCTTTTCTGGGCAACCTGTGCCAGGGCCTGCCCACCCTCACAGGGAAGGATTTAGTCCTGATATCTCATCTGAAGCCATTCCCCTTGTCCTGTCCCTCCAAGCCCTTGTAAATAGTCCCTCTCTATCCTTCCTGTAGCTCCTTCAGGCACTGCGAGGCCACAAACTGGTCACCCCAAACCTTCTCTTCTCCAGGCTTCACAATCCCAATGAAGAGAAAGCTGGGCCAGAGGGACCAATGAGCACCAACCTGATAAACCATCACCTCGACAGGATTGCCCTAAAATGGTAAAGAAGGCAGAGCTGTTTCACTTTGATTGCTCTGAAGCTTCAGCCGCGTTTCCGTCCCCACAGCCCTTGCCCAAGGCCCTTCATTTCATTTCAGTCCCCTGCCTGGTGTGACCCACAGGAGCAGCCAAGGTGTCCCCACATTTTATCAGCACTGAAATGCACTCCTGGCTGAATCACAGCACATGTTTGTGGAACTGCAAAGAGCTTTTCTGAGTCACGGGGCAACATCATCGAGGTTCCTGGCAGGGCTGCTCAGGGTGTTGGGGGGAAGAGGCTCAGCCAACAGCTGAAGTTTTCAGCTGAAAACTTCCCTCCCCTTTTACACCCAAGAAAAAATCTGTTTCATGCCGAAAATTGCCCAGACTCAGACGAAATAAACCAATCTAAACATCCAAAAAGCTGAGCATTCGTCAGGTTTCAGGAAGAAATTTTCAGAGAGCTGTTTTAGGAGCCAAATGAAATGGAGATATTGAGAGGTCCAAGTGAAGGGAGAGCTCAGAGTCCTCTGGAGGGTCTGGATCTCCCAGGGTTGTGTGGTCAGATGCTGCGAGCTGTGAAAATGTGGTACGTGACCTTCTGCAAATCAACAGGGCTCATGGCCCACATGAGTAAGAACCAACCTTCCGGCTACATCAATTTCTTGTGTGACAGACACTTTGTCGGTGATGGATCACCCTCCTCAAGCAAAAGATGTAATTCCAAAAGATTCAGGACTTGGGAAGAGACTGTGTTTGTCCCTCAGAACACAAAAGGACATACAGAAACAGAAATCAGGATATTTGGGTGCTCCTCTTCTCTCCATGAGTGTTCACATCAACAGAAATCAGGTGTGGAAAGGAAATAAATGCTAAATATTGTCCAGCTGTAACTTGTGTCTGGAGGTTTTGAAAGTTCCAGGGTTTTTCACGTTCTCAGTTTCACGGAAAGTGATCACATTTAAGTGGTCAGGTTTTCCAAGGGTGACTAGTGATTCCTGAAAATCAGATTCCTGAAAATCAGATTCTCTTTTAAGGTACCCCAAGACACCACCAGCAAATGAGGCAGGAAAGATCTCAGAAGGATTTTTGAGAATCCAACAGTGTGAGGATGTTGTGAAGGAGTTCCATAATGCGCACACTGGTGCACACATATTGAACAGCAGAAATGTGAACACTGAGCCCAAAACTACTCTAGAAGCTCTTGGCTTAATTATTCTGCCGCTTGAAGATTAAATATTAGCTATTTATTTATTTCTTTATATTTATTTCTTTATAACAGTGATCTCTGCACAGCCCAGACCTGCAAAACAGAGTAATCCTCATTTCTTCGTCCTCCCACTTTGCCCAGAGTGACCAGAGTTTTGTTCTGGTTTAAATCAGGAAAAAACCCATGATTTTGGGATTTTGTAACTAAATTTAATTTACCAACTGCCCTCAAAGAGTATGCAAAGGTTCTGAGCACAACCAAAACAAAGAATGCCCTTTAGCACCAAGAAGTTTGGGGTAATTCCTTCAGCTTTCGACCAAAATTTCTTCCGAGCTCAAAGCATCAAAAGGAGAATTTCAGCGAGTGTATTTGTGGTTTCTCATGGTGTCAGGAGGCTGAAGTAGAGTTTTTTTCAGGGCTTAATCACTTACCAGGAACGTTTCAGGTTAGGATGTGACACGGCCTGTTTGTTGAATGAGTCAGGGATCAACAGGCGGCTTTTTCACTCTGTAAATTCATCACCCACACTGGGCAAAGCAGATTGTTTTCCCCTGCCCTTCTCTTCCTCAAGGTGCCATAAGGAGACCCCACAAGATGTTCCAGGGCTACTGCACCAAAAATATTCCCTGTCCAGCAGAGCTGGGAAGCTTGAAAGTTGGGAAATGAAAGGGACCCAAACCAGGCATTTGTGAGCCAGACACACAACGAACCTTCCAGCAAACTCATTTTGTTTAACCTTTCCCACGTTTGTTCAATCCCTCACGCTCGAAGCGGTCGTGCCAAGGTGGGAATTTCCTTTGGACCTCAACAAATGGAAGCAAACGGAAGTGAAATAGGGAGAAGAGCTGAGAGGGAGGACACAGCTACTCTGGGCTAGAGGTGGGAAGCTCTGGAAGGAGGTCGGGTGTGAAGTGGGAGGCAGGGGAAGTTCTTATCGGAGGTAGGATCTGGCCTTTTAAGGGCAAGGAATGAAGACTTAGCTGGGCCAGTATGTGAAAGCATCAAGGCTTAGGCCACAGAGTCTCAACTCTACCTGTTATTTTTATCTGCAACCCACAAAGTCACACCTAGACCCACATGGCTCTTCTCGAGCGCAGCCTCCAGCAGTGGGGTGCACAAAGTCACACTCAGCCTGCACCCACAGGGCTGCTGGAAACGTTCATACCAACAAGGACAGGAGAAGAGTTGGGTCAAGGACATTATGCAACCTGTGCTCTCTGAGGTGTTTTGGTATCTCTTGCTCCTGGAGCCGTGAATGTGAAAGTTATTCACCAATGTGGGTCGTGTTGTGCATTATCTGTACCACCAATGGAAGGAAAGCACCCAAAACGTTGGCAATGATGCTGTTCCTTCAGTTCTCCCCTCTGGTTTGCACTTAACCTGCTGGTTTCGTTCAGGCAGAGCATCTCTGCGAGCTCTGCTTCTTGAGAGGAGCCTTGGAGCTCTTCCAGTCTCTCGCATTTCTGAGCAGACAGAAAGCAAATCACGTTTTTTACATGAAGATTGTTAAATACGTGAAGATACACAGCAAAAACCACCTCTACAATGCATAATGTGTGATGTCCTGGCTGAAGTGACACCCCTGTGACAGCGATGATGTGCTGGGCTGAGGGCTTTGCTCGTGCTCTCCTTCTGCCCGCTCAAAAGCCCCTCATTTCTGCTCAAACTGGTTCCTCCTGCGGACAGAAGACTCTCTGAGGGCTCAGCCTTCAGAGGTTTGTTCGGCCCTATCTCCCTTGCTTTCCCTTATCTCCCCCCCGAGCGGCAGGCTCTGATGAATTGTACTTTCCAGCAGGTTGTGCAAAACCCTCCAGGCCAAACTTCTCTCTCACAGGAACTGATTCACTGCAGATCTCCCCGTTGATAGACACTTTTCTTTAATCAAACCACAGAGCCTCAGAAAACAGCTGGTGGAGCTCCCTTTTCTCTGAGCGTGTCAAGCCTTTGGCCTTCAGATTATTCTTTTATCCATGGATTAAAATAGATGGCAAAATTGATTGCAAAATAATTTAATTCCAATATTTAAATAGTGCCTGCAAAGAGCTGCCAGAACAGCCACAGATCCAGAGAAATGTTACCTCAGGAAAAAAGAACACGAGCTGGAATTAGCAGGCTGTGGATTTCAAAGAAACAAAGGGAATCTTCTAACTAAAATTTGGAGTTTGTTGCCTCAGGGTAATGTGGACATCAAAAATTAAAAGGGAATCATAAATATTAGGTCATGTGGGTGACCAGGCAGGGTCCACTCACCACACAGAAAGAGGGTTGTCGGTGCTCCCAAACTGAACCTTGGCTTTGCATCAGCAGAGAGTGGATCACACACAGAATTCAGTCACTGGGATACAGTGAATGTCTGTATTTTATTATTCTCCACTTGTTATTTTGAAGGTGTGACTCTAAATTTCGCCACCTCTTACTGTGGTTGCAAAATTGTGTGAAATTCCCTACCCTCCAGATAATTTGGGGATCAAACCTTCATTCCCAGTTTCCTGATGGCACTCAATTCAACACCCAAACCATGGAAACATCACTGGATTTGTTCAACTGGGGATGGAGTTTAGAATTTAGAGTTTAAACCAGCACAGAGTCTAAGCCAAGCTGCCCTGGCTTTGCACTAATTTAAAGGAACTTGAGAGCTGCCTATTTTTCACTCTTAAATTAGTTCTAGTGTTACTGCTGGTCCTTTTCCCTCTTAAATTTGTTCATCCTGGACTAAACCAGAACTTGACTGTCATCTCAAGCCCCTCCAGTGCATCAATATCTGACCCAGAGCAGTTAATAAGCATTTACACCGATATAAAATGAAATAATAACTGGGCCCAAGGGATGATTTACAACATCTGAAAACTTCTCCCAGGGACTCTGCACTGCACAAACAGCTTTTGTTGCTGCTTCTTCATCTCAGTAATGAGAAAAAACCTTCAACCTGTGGTTTGGTGGTATCTTACAGAACTCTTTACAGTTTAAGATAAAAGGACTTCTTTCTAATTACTCATATTCCTGAGTATTTCACATTCTCACTAAAGCAGTGGTTAAGAGGAGCTCTTGAGGAACAGCTCTTACTCACTTCTTGTGTCTCAGTGGGAGATAACATAGTCTGGTGAGAAAAGGAGGCAGGAAAGGAGAAAACAGAGCAGAACCCAATGAACTTGGGGACAACAACTCCTAGTGGAGCTTTAAACTCCAGTTCAAGCCAAAAGTGAGGCACAAACAGCCCCCCTGGGCCAAAGGGTGTTTTCAAAACACCCAGAGATTGTTGGCTCCAGTTGGTTGATGGTTTCAAAATCCAGCATTGCCACCGGCAGCAGGTCTAAAATCTGGTCCCCACTGAAGCTTTGCACTTGTTGGGGAGTTGTTTGAAAATCCTGTTCCAGGAGCCCATGAGGGTTCTCTGGATTGCATTACTAGTGAAACTTGGCCACAACCATAGATGTTGAACTCCCCCAAATCCCATTTTTCTCTACAGATTCCAGCTCTGGAGGACATATTGAACTTCAGAGATATTAAATCACTGTCTCTGCAGCTTAATGACAACAGATGCTTTGCTGGGAGCATGGGAGGATTCATTTTGTCTTTTGGGCTTGAGGTAGAGACTTCAAACCTTGCAAACCTACCCAAAATGACCAAAGCAGCAGCAGCAGAATGAGCTGCATGAGCCTTCCTTGATCCCTCAGTCTTTGTGGTCAGAGCCCACAGCCCTGAGGCTGCTCTCTCATGGTAAAAAGCCTCAAAACCAGCTCAGGTATTACTCAAGTTGGAACCAACTGACCTCTAAACTTCACCGTGGGGCTTCAAAGACCATGAGAATGGAAATGTACTGCAAAGCCCGACGTTACTAATCCTTTACAAGTGGCCAAGTTTTGCATTGCTTGCTCTGCCAATGCCTCGGTGAAGCTGCTGCTGAACCATCACAGAATCCCAAATTAATGAAGCCTTCATGGTGTTTCCTTCAATTAACTCACCTCTGCACCCAGGAAATCTGAACCCATCCCAGTGGAGCTCAATATGAGGTACTTCATAAATATGGACTTTTTTTTTCCCCTCTGGAAAAGGACTTTAAAGAAATCCTTTTCCTCCCTCTGTTTATTTCCTAGCTCAGGTTGAAAGTGTTGACTTTGGGCAGATGATGCCCAAAAGATGATGCCAGGGACAGTTCAGCTGAATTCTGAAACACTCCAACAGGGGACTCGAGTGGTTCAGCTGAAAACCCAAACCAGCTCTGGGGTTCTCAGCTCATGGAGCTGCTGGAGCAAGGCCAGAGGAGACCCCAGGATGGTCAGAGGGATGGAGGCTCTGCTGGGAGGAAAGGCTGGGAGGGCTGGGATGGCTCAGCTGGACAAAAGAAGGTTTGGGGTGACCTCATTGTGCCCTTCCGGTGCCTGAAGGAGCTAAAGGAGAGACGGAGAGAGACTATTGACAAGGGATGGAGGGACAGGAAAAGGGAATGGCTTCAGACTGCCAGAGGACAGCATTAATGGGATATTGGGAAGGAATTGTTCCCTGGGAGGGTGGGCAGGCCCTGGCACAGGTTGGGCAGAGAAGCTGCCCCATCCCTGGGAGTGTCCAAGACCAGGTTGGAGCAGCCTGGGCTCATGGAAGGTGCCCCTGCCCATGGCAGGAGGTGGAACAAGATGAGCTTTAAGATCCCTCCCAACCCAAACCATTCTGGGACTCCATGAAAACACAACACAATTAACATCTTAGCATTTTCATATAAGTTTTTTTTTAAACAACTCTAACTTTCCTTGGCAAGCTGACTACGTCTGAGAAACAATCTGGGCAGTCCTGACTATTTCACAAACATTTTCAGCTGTTTCAGCACCTGTTTGGTGGACCCAGCTCCAGGACCACAGAACATGAACAACCCAATCATTCTTCTGCCCTTTGCCCTTTGTTCTCTGCCCTATCCAAGGCACCCCAGGGGCACCTGAGCTGTTTCATTCACACCCAACGATGCTGAGACAGACCAGAGCTCCCCTAGGCTGACCAATGCCAACGAGCCCAACTTGGCACCTCTGCCATGACCAAGCACCACCTCACTGAGATCACAGGACCAGCAGGACCAGCCCACCTGTGTCAAGGCTGTCACACCACTGGCAACAAAGCAATAAATCCCCTCCAGAAGTTCCCCGTAGCAGCCCAGAGCGAACATGAACCCCTGAAATCCTGCACGGGGCCGTTCAAAGCGGCCCTTTGGCTCTGCCGTGCTGGCAAGGAGTGGTTTGGCTGCGTTTACCTTGGTGGAACTGCAGGAGGTCTTCTCCAGCCACTAGGTCTTCACCCTCGGAGCCTGGGGGAGAAGAGGAGAGCGAGGTCTGGCTGGAGGAGCAGTGGGATGCTCGTGTGCGACGTGCAGGATGTGCAGCCCTGCATCCGCTCTCCACCTCTGTCTGCCTACCCAGAGGAATGGAAAATTCCATCTGCTTCGTACTGAATGTGACAAAAACTGCTGTCACAATTGGGTTTTTTTCTTTTTTTTTTTTTCAAAAGCAAAGATTGATTGGCAGAGATAAAGCTCATCATTATCTGAAGGTTACCCCACATGTTACGGTGATGCCTCGTCAGGAGGAAGAAGTGAGAGGCGGCCAAGACCCAAAGGTAAGTCCCTTCCTCTCCACAGCTCAAGGACGTCATTGCAGGCTAGGATGTTGCCTAAACTGAAATTTCAAATCCAGCAGAGGCTTAATTTTAAAAGTTAAGCAGAGTCTGAGAGCTGAGACAGGGCCAGAAACACTGGCTTAAGCAGAACTGCCATTGGCGTTCACAAGTCGGTGGCTTTGTCTTGGAAATTAGAAGAACCACGAGGAAAGCATTGAACTCGTTTTTAATCTTTGGTAGGTTTGACCATCTGTGGTCAGTAGGTCTTGAGGCACACAAAATCCCTGTTTTTAACACAGAGTGGAATAATTTGCCAATGACCAAATCCCCTGCTCTGCAGAAGCTGCAAAGGGACCACCAAATCCCTGGTAACACCCCAGGAGGACAAGGAGAACCAATCCTGATAAAAACAAGGACCTCTCCCTCATTTTCAAAACCCATTCTCCAGCAAATAGCAGGAATCACAACCTTCCCCTATTCTTTATATTCCAAATTCCTTTATCTTTTCACATGTCTGTTTCAAAATGCCCAACCCAGCACAGTTTGCTGAGCCAGTAGAAGTTCCAGGACCTACTTCACCCATCCCATGGATTTTTGCCAATCCAGATTCCAGCCTAAGAAATTGTTTCCCTTTAAAAGCGAGTCCAGCTCTCCCTTTCTTTCTCCCACTCTTTCCTGCTCCTGCCTCCAGGACAAGGGCTCATCACCAGGTCCCATTTCTGAAAGGTTCTGCAAACCCAAATAAAACTGCTCCCACTGGTTGCCCTCCTGTTTCACACTGTGCCCACGGAGATGTGGAGAGTTATTTAGCGGGGTAGGAGTGGGGCTTGTAAGGGCCATGTGGCACCTTTATCATCTCCTAATGTTTGCAGGTTGGGCAGAGAAGCTGTGGTTGCTCCATCCCTGAAAGTGTCCAAGGCCAGGTTGGAGCAGCCTGGGCTAGTGGAAGGTGTCCCTGCCCATTGGGACTGGATGAACTTTAAGGTCCCAATCCAAATGATCCTGGGATTCTACCTTCATTTTCTGAAGGAGCACTCCCATCCTTGTGTTCTTCTGCAGAAACCCTGAGATGGGACCTGCACTTCTCTAAAAGCTCTCTCTTTTCTCTCTAAAGGAAGCAATTCATTGCCACTGGCTCCTCTTGAAGGCCACCAGGCCTCCTCCACCACATGCCTGTGCCAAGGGCACTCAGAGACCCTCATGATCACCTCTCTCATTCATTAATTGCTAATATCAAGATCTTCTCTCAGAGGTTTCCCTTCTGCTCTGTTATCACAGGAAATAAATGAACCTTCTGAAGATTTTTTTAGGCAGAGTCACAGCCGGCGAGTTTCTATAACACACACAACGAGAGCTGAAACTGCTCATTTCACCCCGAAATCATGGAGTTCCTCTGTGCCCCAAACAGCAGGGTGCTTATCAGGGCTTTATCAGCTGCAAAATGCCGCTGGGTAACTTGAGTGAAGGCTCTAAATCAGGGCTTGGGGTTTGGCTGAAAGGGCACTTGAAACAAATCTGGAGTGACTCCACCAATGCTGCCCGAGCTACCCCAGCAGCAGAAATCAGCACCAGGTTTGAGGAGCCTTTATAGCAACCAGGAAAACAGAACCAAGTCTCTCTCTGGCATCCCTTGGGTTATTCTGGGCAATATTTATATTCATATTCATGGTGCATTCTTCACAGGATGGAAGAGGTGGGAGTTTTGTGACTCCAGAAGAAAATAAAGACACTTTTCCCTCTCAAAACACAAACCTAATTCTGGTGTTATCTGCACCTTATCTGACTTTCTGCTCTTAATTGCATCTCACCCAACTCCTGGCACAGGTTTGGAAAAGGGAGGTGGGACTTTGGTACTGGTTTCAGTGGGTTTGCACCTGCCCCAGGTCTTGGCTCTGAGAGACCTCCAAGGAGCACAGGATGAGTCCTTGACCCCCCAAAGACCAAAACTCAGAGGGTGTTTCACCCTCCCAGGTGTGGTGGCACAGTAAGAGCCCACCTCAAACCAACCCTCCACGACAACCCAGCGAGGGAGCAGAGAACACCTCTGGGAGAGGAATTAAAAAGAGGCTGAACAGCAGGAGCTGGACTGTGTTCTAGAAGCTTCTCCTTCAGTGGAAAAGTCAGGGCAGGAGTCACAAGGATGAGGAGGAACCCTTGGGCCGTTGCCTGGGGGTGAACTGATGTTTTACAGTCGCTCAGGAAAATAATCCTGTAGTTTAAAAAGACTTGCCCAATATCCCTTTTCCTGAAGGTGCCTCATTACACAGAAGTCTTGGCTTTTAATTAAAGAAAATTGTGGTTACACCTTGGGGATGCAGAGGATTAAAAATGGAACATTGAGGAGCCCCAAAAACACGAGGAGTAGAAAACTCCAACAACAACGGCAACAAACCCGGCCCCACCAACAAAACAAAACCAAAAGTCCTTCACATTTGATTTTCCCACTCAGCATGACTTCAGTTTATCTTTTAAAGGCACAAAAGTTAAGTTAAAGTTAAAAGTGCCAAGTTAAAGTTGAGTGGAGTGGTTTTTTAGAATAGTTCACGTTTCAAAGTCTGTCGGAGAACTGCAGTTCTGAGACATCTTAAGCAATGGCTGAATTTTAAGAAAGGTCTTGTAAAAATGAAACCTGTTATGTTTGGAATAGCAAATATCAGGGATTGAAGTCATGAGTCTTTTCTGCCTCACGGTAAGGAAATCACCCTACAATTAATTATTGCAATATTTATGTCTGATGAGCAGAGTTCTGGATGAGGACTTAGGAACTGGTATTTCCCTTCCCACAACAAATCTTTGAGTGTCCCCCAAGAAAGTCAGCTTTTCAGAAGCTGCAGCACAGCAAAATTCAGAGTGGCAAAAGATTTACCACAATTAGACAGTTCAAAACTTCAGTGTTTGAACTTAAATGAGACAAGGATTTGTCACATGTAGAACAGGAGGTTCCAGCCTTTGGGTGGGCACCCAGTGCTCACTTCTCAGTCTAGGAAGACCCAAGGAAGGTCCATCAAAGAGGCTTTTTAGCAACAAAATGATTATTTACTGTCAAACTCTTTCAATCAAGAGCAGGGCTGGCTTTCAAATAAGCACAGAGGAAAGAACAGGCAGCAAAACCATCCAACCTCAACACTTAGGAAAATAAAGTAGAACAATAGAAAAAATCTATGATTTTAACTATGTTCATGAGTCCCCCTGAGGATGGGAAGGGAAACTGGGGAGGAAGATGAGTGTGTGAGCACCCTGGTGTCCCTGTGTGGGCAGGTGTGACAGAGAAGGGCCCTGGGTGACAGGAATGTAGAGACGGAGAAATTCAGGGAAGGGTGGAGGGAAGCAGAGAGTTCAGGGAGATAATATGGGGGGGGGGGGGGAGAGAAGTGAGAAAAAGGAAAGAGGGGAAAGAAAAACGGAAAGAAAAAAGAGAGGAAAAAGAAAAAAAATAAAAGATTAGGATGAAAGGGATTTAAAAACAATTAAAATATGAAAAAGAAAAAAGTGGGGGGAGAAAGAAAAACATTTTAAAACTTAAAAAGAAATATATAGAAAATTTTCATGCGATTTTCATGCCCCTCAGCAGAGATGCAGGGCTCTGAGGACAAGCCCACAAATGGGTTTCTGGGGAGTTGTTGCCTCCTTTGCCCCACCCCACTTGAAAAATCCCTAATTCCACGAACTCCCCAGCACCAGCCTGGGCAGGACTTACCTTGCGGGTCGCACCCACCGCCTGGGCTCCTCCGGCATCGGAGCCACCCGGGAGGGCGACACGGCCACCAAAGCCCTTCCTCACCTCGCACCTGCCCGGGGCAGCCCCGCGGGTCACCGCGCACTCCTTTTCAGGCTCTTTTTGTGTTTAGTTTTTCACTTTTTTTTTCTTTTCCCTCCTTTTTCTTTAGCACGAGCAGCCCCGGGGAAGCTGCACTCATGTCGCGATTACGTAAGAGGCAGTGACATGCGGTGACAGAGCCCGCAGCATCACCGGGCTGGGGTGGGGGGTCAGGTGGCTCCTGCAGCTGCTTTCGAGCTTCCCCTTAACATTTGGGGCGAAAAGGCAGCGAGGGAGGGACTTTCTGCTCGAGTTCAAGCTCAAAAAGCTGCTGTAGGTGTTGAGTCACTCAGAGGGTGAGTGTGAGTGTGAGTGAGAGCTCAGGGAAGTGGGAACAGCAACCCCAGGGGGACCACAGTGGGGTGGTGGCCACTGGTGGGACATGGAGAGCAGGATGAGGACAAGAAAGGATGGATGGATGGATGGATGGATGGATGGATGGATGGATGGATGGATGGATGGATGGATGGATGGATGGGTGGATGGGTGGGTGGATGGATGGATGGATGGATGGATGGATGGATGGATGGATGGGCGGATGGGTGGGTGGGCGGATGGATGGATGGATGGATGGATGGATGGATGGATGGATGGATGGACGGACCCGGGTAAATCTCAGTCTAAACAGGAGAATGGGCACAAATATAGAATCCCAGAATATTCCAGGCTGGAAGGGACCCACAGGGATCGTGGAGTTCTAGAGTGGGTGTCCCTTACAGGGACAGGACCCACAGCCTTGGTTTGTCAGCACCAGGCTCTGCTCTGCTGAGCTGCCTTCACACACGCAGATTCAGGGCTGGGCTGTTTTCAGATGGGTTTCACGGCTGATGAGACACAGCAAATCATTGGAAGAGCCACACTTAATTAATCGATTCTAAACAGTTCGATTCCCCCTCTGGATTTTTCAGCACTGAAGCTGTGGCTTCTCCATCCCTGGGAGTGTCCAAGGCCAGGTTGGACAGGGCTTGGAGCAACCTGGGCTGGTGGAAGGTGTCCCTGCCCATGGCAGGGGGTGGGATGAGGTGATCTTTGAGGTCCCTGCCAACCCAAACCATTGTGGGATGTATCAAGTGAGGATGGGCATTGCTGAGGTGGCAGATTTGCGGTGCAGGTTTGGTAACTGCTGTACCCACCGTGGCAGCACCAGCACCTTATTTGTGCCTTTACATTCTGCTGGAATACAGAGATGAGAGTGCTGATCCAGGTGTTGGAATGTTCAGCTGGAGAGGAGATTGAGGGGAAACCTCACTGCAGTTCCAGCTCCCTTGGGATGGGAAGAGCAGGGGCAGGCACTGAGCTCTGCTCTGGGGGGACCAGGGAATGGCCTGGAGTTGTGTCAGGGCTGGTTAAGGTGGGATCTCAGGGAAAGGTTCTTCCCCCAGAGGGTGGTCGGCACTGACCAGGCTCCCCAGGGCAGTGGGCACAGCCCCAAGGTTGCCAGAGCTCCAGGAGTTAAGTTTGGATGTTCCTCTCAGGGTGGGATTGTTGGGGTGTCTGTGCAGGGCCAGGGGT
>JAWWMO010000335.1:0-13853 GCA_035047845.1 Dendrocincla fuliginosa | reverse complement strand
GCTGTGCCCACTGCCCTGGGGAGCCTGGGCAGTGCCCACCACCCTCTGGGGGAAGAACCTTCTCCTGAGATCCAACCTCAGCCTGCCCTGACACAACTCCAGCCATTCCCTGGGTGCTGTCCCTGGTCACCAGAGCAGAGATCAGTGCCTGCCCCTCCTCTGCCCCTCCCCAGGGAGTTGCCCCTGCACTGAGGTCTCCCCTCAGTCTCCTCTTCTCCAGCTGAACACCCCATGTTCCCTCAGTGTCCTCACACGCTTCCCCTCCAGGCCATGAACCACCTTTGGTGCCTCCTTTGGACACTCTCTGGTGGATTTTCCCTATATTGTGTCCCCCCAACCTGCCCCACCATTGCAGGTGAGGCCGCCCCCGTGCAGAGCAGAGCGGGACAATCCCCTCTCTCTCCTGACTGGCCATGCTGGGCCTGATGTCCCCCAGGACAGGGATGTCCCTTCTGGCTCCAGGCACTGCTGACTCGTGGCCAACTGGCCACTGACCAGGACCCCCAGGGCCCTTTCCCGGCACTGCTTTCCAGCATCTCATTCCCAGTCTGTCTGTCCATCCGGGGTCGCCCCATTCCAGGGGCAGAATCCAGCACTTCCCCTGGTTGAACTTCCCAGCCCTCTGATCTGTCCAGGTCTCTCTGCAGGACCTCCCTGCTTTCGAGGAACTCAACAGCTCCTCCCAGCTCTGTTCATTTGCAAACTTGCTCAGTGTCCTTCCAGTCCTGCCCCCAAGTCACTTATGAAGCTCTTGAAGAGCACAAGACCTAAGATGGAGCCCTGTGGAACCCCACCAGTGACAGTGACAGTCTGATGTCACCCCAGTCACAGCTCCAGCCCTGCCCCAGCTCCAAGCACAGCTCCCAGGCTGCCCCCACACAGCAGTGTCCCTGTGGGGCAGCAGTCACTCCATGTGGGAACGTTCCCATGAACACCATCCCCATGGACCACATCCTCATAGAACACATTCCTGTGGAACACATCCCCATGGAACACCATCCTCATGGAACACCATCCTAATGGAACACCATCCTCATGGAACACATCCCCATGGAACCCATCCCCATGGAACACATGGAACCCATCCCTATGGAACACATCCTCATAGAACCTATCCCCATGGAACACATCCTTGTGGAAAAAATCCTTGTGGAACACATCCTTGTGGAATACCACCCCCATGGAACACCACCCCCATGGAACACCATCCTCATGGAACACCATCCTCATGGAACACCATCCTCATGGAACACATCCTTGTAGAACACCACCCCCATGGAACACCATCCTCTCTCTCACAGCAGATCTCCGTCTTCCTGGAGATCCGGGGTCACCAGCAGTGCCGTGTTCCTTACACTCCAGAGTTATTCCAAGGATTCAGTTTGCCTCTGGATCATGGAGAATCCCCCCCTCCCATCATTAGTATGGGATTCACAAACAGCAAGGAAAGCTGGGGAAACCCCAAAGAGCCACATTCCTTATTTCCATCACAAACTTCCCCATTCCTACAAGCAGGAACACAAGCACAGCCAATGTGGCTGTGTTATCCAGGCATTAATATTTATGGAATGGCCAGGAGAGGAAAACTGTGGCTGCACACGAGCCCTTCAAGCCTGAATCAATGAACAAACACAACACCAACTAATGCAGATTCCCAGTACTGCCAGTGCAAAACCAGGAAAAGGTGGTGGGATGAGGAGCACATGGACAGAACCATGTGGAGAACATGCCAGGACTCTCCCAAAAACCAGGGAGGAGACAGTTTTCTCACAGAAAAGGGAAGAAAGAGTTTTCCCTTCTCAGCTTACGGCTGGGCACAGGGAACTTCAGCTGAAATTTGATTTTTATTGGGGCAAAAATCAAAACATCTCTCCCTGTTTGGTCCCAATTTGGGAAAAAACTCAACCCACAATCCCAACCCCAACTCAAACAGGGACTCAACAGTGGATTTTCAGCTGTGCAATTTACAATAAAAGGCAAAGAACATCTTGACAGAATCACAGAATGGTTTGGGTTGGGAAGAGACCTTGAAGATCATCTTCCAGCCCCACCTCCCAGCAAAGTGAGTGCTTTAATGAAAAGCCCCTTTGGCCACCACACAAAGCCTGGAGGATAAAATTCCACCTGTTCTGCACTCACAAATGTCCCGACCTACCCCTCTTTTCCCATTCCCAGCCCCGCTGCTTTCAGGGCTGGCTGTACAAGGACAGTGAAGGGAGTCTGGCTGTGGCAGCCCCGTCCTGCTTCTGAACAGCAGCCCTTCAACATCCTTTATACACTTTGATAAACAAAATTTCAAACCTCCCACCCCAAAAACCCACTGCCTGGGCTCAGACCAGCCACGACCAACCATGCCTCTTCCCTCCAATGCAAACAAGCAGCTGTGAGTTATCCCTGAACCAAAACACCCTGTTTAAGGGGGGTTTAGTAAAGATCAATGATTTCCTTTGGGGTTTTTATGAGCAAATAAATTTCTTTCCAGAGCAGTTGGCTCTGAATTTGCCAGGAGGAGAAGCTGTGCAGAGACAGCATCAGGGACACCACTGACATGTTGTCACACCCATTTTGCACACCCAGCACAACAAACCCCACAGCCATAAAGCATTAAATCCTTACTCACAGTTTGCAAAGCCTTGTGTTCATCTGACACTTGAGGAGATGACAAAGCCCAGGTGTCCCCTCCCAGGCTGTGGCTGCTCCGTGCTCCGCAGCGGCAGCGCTGGAGCTGCCACCGCAGGCTCACCCCATCCCTGGGGACACAGGGATCAATCCACACACACAGCTCGGGCCTCACGGCCCTGCCTGGCATTAAAGGGCTGTGGGTGATGGGCTGGAGGCTGGGGAGGAGCTGCCAGGTCCTGCTGCTGTGTGGGAGCTGCAAGGGGGGCACCAGGACCTGCAGCTCTGCCCAAACCTGAGCGGGCAGTGCCAGTCTCCTCAAGGGACTCCATCTCTGCAAAGGCAGCTGGGGCTGGGATGTGTTGCCTCAGCCCAGCTTTCTGTTCTCCACTGAAATTCCACACCACAGACCTGGGGACACTGTAAGGAACCCCCCAAAAAAGCATCCACACCAGCGGGGGCTGCTCAGGGAGCAGCAGAGCACCCTGACCACTCCAAGAGCAGCTTTCCCACATCTCCCTCCATAAAACTGTTCCTTTCTGCAGGCAGAGTTTACCAGCAACACCAGTAACAAGTAACACTTCAGGGCTGGTCACCACCAGGTATTCCAAGGAGGTGAAGGGACGCAATCCAGGGAGTCACTTCAGCACTGCTGCACTGGCCAAGGGCTCCCAAAGGGGCAACATCCCAAACTGCATGTGGAGAAGCCTGCGATGAGGGGTCCAGCAAACCCTGTGCACGTGGAATTTCAGCTACTCTGGCCCTGGACCAAGCCCTGATTCCCTCTCCATCCCCTCCTAGGGCAGGAATTTCTCCCTCTGGAGGAGCCAAGCAGAGGAATTCAGTCCAGACCCTGCTGCTGGAACCACGGATCACAGAAAGCCAGTCTCAGAATTAATGGATTTGTGGCTGTTAACAACTACATTCCCATCTCCTAGGGAGCAGGCTAACACCTGATTTTCCCACATTCCAAGCAGAGAGGACACAGGACAGGCTGCCCCCACCTCCCTGACTGGGCTGGGCTGAAAGCAGCCAGGAATTAGGAATGGTTTACCTGTTCCACTCTGCTCCTTGCTCGGTGCATCCAGCCCCTCTGTGGTCCCCTGCAGCTCTTCCTGGGCCACCATCAGCCTCTGGGGAGCCTCATCCAGATCTCCCACAGCTCCTGCAGGCAATGCTGGTTCCCTCTCCAGCTCTTCCCTGCAGAACTGAAGCACAAGGGTTAATGTTCCAATGGAAATGAGAAAACCCTGTGGAGAGGGGACCAAGGCAGAGCTGTTTGTCACCCCCTGACACTGGTCCCTCATCTCCAAAGCCATTTCTGGGACATACCAAAGGCAGGTGATGTCCACAGGGCAGCCCTGACCCAAAGCTCTGAGTGTACCCTGGCACCCAGCAGAAGGGATTAACCCCTGCATAGGCTCATAGGGCTGCACAGTCTGAGGATGAAGCTCTGAAACTCTTCAGGCTGCGGTTTTTCACTCTAAAACCAGTAAAAACCCTCCCAGGATGCTTAGGAAGAGACCTGAAATAGCAGGAGACCACAAGTCTGAGGAAAAGGAGCTGGGGGGGCTGAGCCTGTAGAAAAGAAGGCTCAGGGGGGACCTTCTGGCTCTGCAAGTCCCTGACAGGAGGGGAGAACTGGGGGGGTCAGGCTCTGCTCCCAGGGAAGAGGGACAGGAGGAGAGGGAGGGACCTCAGGCTGGGACAGGGCAGGGGCAGGTTGGATATTTGGGAAAATTCCTTCACTGAAAGGGTGGTCAGGCATTGGCACAGCTGCCCAGGGCAGTGGTGGAGTCACCTCCCTGGAAGTGTCCAAAGACATGTGGATGTGGCACTTGGGGACATGGGTTAGTGGTGGCCCTGGCAGTGCTGGGGAATGGTTGGACTTGGTGATCTCAGAGGGCTTTTCCAACCTTCTGAGTCTATGAAATCTCCACTCTGAGACACGTCAGCAGCAAGAAAACCTGCATTTCCTCCCTCCCTGTCCCTCAGGAAGCCGTGTGTGTTCAGCTGCTGGAGGGGCAGATCCCAGGGCCTGGGGAGGGTGACCAGACCAGCCCCACCTGGCACAGCAAGAACTTGGAATGCACAGCAGCACCAGCCAGGGCATGGCCACGTGTGCCTGGTCCTACCATGTGTGCCTTGGCCCTGCCATGTGTGCCTTGGCCCTGCCATGTGTGCCCTGGCACCAGAGAGGGGGATTTTCAGGCTCAACATATCTTGACTAGAAGGGTGTTGCAATTCTGCCTTCTATTTGAAGTGAATGTTTCAACCAGAGTCATCCCAAATCCTTGTGAAAAATCCCTCAGCTGTCCCAGTGAGTTTTGGGAGCTCTGTGAGTTCACTACTCTTTTTAAAACCTCTTATCTCCTGGTCTTTCCCTTTCAGAACTGGCGGGCTCAGCTTTGCCCAAAGTGTGTTGGCATGGAATGTGACTGACTCCCTTTAGCAAAGTAACATGGGGAGACTTTGGATCATGGAATGGTTTGGGATGGAAAGGACCTTAAAGCTCATCTCATTCCACCCCCCGCCATGGGCAGGGGCACCTCCCACTAGCCCAGGGTGCTCCAAGCCCCGTCCAACCTGGCCTTGGACACCTCCAGGGATGGGGCAGCAGCAGCTTCTCTGCCCAACCTCTGCCAGGGCCTCCCCACCCTCACAGGGAGGAGTTTCTTCCCAATATCCCATCCATCCCTGCTCTCTGGCAGTGGGAAGCCATTCTCCCTTGTCCTGTCACTCCATTCCTTGTCCCAAGGCCCTCTCCAGCTCTCCTGGAGCCCCTTTAGGCACTGGAAGGGGCTCTCAGGTCTCCCTGGATCCTTTTCCAGGTGAACTTCCCCAGCTCTCCCAGCCTGGCTCCAGAGCAGAGGGGCTCCAGCACTTGGAGCATCCCTGGACTTGTTCCAGCAGCTCCAGCTCCTTCCTGTGCTAGGTCCCCAGAGCTGGAGGCAGCTCTGCAGGAGGGTCTCTCCAGAGTGGGGCAGAGTCCCCTTGGAACTGGCCTTTGGGGTGCAAACCCTCACTGTGTGCTCATGCCCAGCTTTGCATGCACAAGAACCCCCAAATCCACCCCACAGAACTGCTCTCAGTGAGTTCCTCCCCCAGCCTGGGACTGCCCTGACCAGGAGCAGCACCTGCACTGGGACTTGTTGAAGTCCATGAGGCCCCCTCAGCCCTGTCCCCATGTCCCTCCCCTGTGAGCCCTCTCTCAACACCTTCCTGCTCCCCTCAGGAAGCAGCACCGAGGGTTTCTGAGGCCCAGCACGTTGGTGTCAGTGCCACTTTGCACTCCTGGAGGTGCCTGAGCTCACACACCGTGACCCAGAAGCATCTCTGTGGATGTGCCAGAGCTGACCACACAAAGATGCAGGTTTGGACCCCCCTTTCTGCCTTAGTGGGGACACATCAAAAAAATCAGTTCTGCTTGGGCAGTCTGGCTAAAAGCTGAATTCATCCCTGTACCAGACAGGAACGTGTCGGGCCCTCCATCCCGAGGGTGGGACGGGTCAGCCGGGAACAAGCAAGGCCACCAATTCCAGTAAACAAAGTAAGAGGAGCAATTAACCCATTAACCTGTAACACTGATGGGGCTCTAATGATTCTGTGAAACAAGAGGGATGCTCCCCCGAACAATGGAGGGCTTAATCCACAGTTTCTGCTTCACAGGGATGGAGAGCAATGACATCATCTGGCAGGAATAATCAGCCGGCTTCAGGGAGAATGTTTTCTGGGAAAACAGATCTCCAGAGTGTCCTTCACCTGGTTTAAATCCACAGAAAAGGTGCCCAGTGTAAGAACTGGGGAGAAGTTGTGTTTGATTGGAAACAAGGAGCATTAAGATTATAACAATTCCCTGGAAGTGCTCAAGGCCAGGTCTAGCAGGAGGTGTCCCTGGTCCCTTCCAACCCAAACTGTTATGTGATTCTGCTCCTGTCAGCAGGAAGAAATTGAAAGGAACAAAAGCAGAAGGAGAAGGCCAAGCCCTGACCCCTGTCTGAGGTCTTGCTCCCTCCCTGCTTTCTCCTGGCTCCAGCTCCTCTCTCACTGCTTCGTCACTCAGACAAATGGCACTTCACAGGATTCCAGAATGCTCCCAGACTCCAGTTCCAGGAAATGGCCACATTCAGGAGTTGGTGGGAATTGGTGGTGTTAAAATCGTAGAATCAGAATGTCTTGAGCTGGAAGGGACCCAAAGGGACATCCAGTTCAACCCCTGACTCTGCACAAACACCCCAACCATCCCACCCTGTCCCTCAGAGCATTGTCCAAACCCTCCTGGAGCTCTGGCAGCCTTGGGGCTGTGCCCACTGCCCTGGGCAGCCTGGGCAGTGCCCACCACCCTCTGGGGGAAGAGCCTTTTCCTGAGATCCCACCAAACACTGCCCTGACACAACTCCAGCCCTTCCCTGGGTCCTGTCCCTGCTCACACAGAGCAGAGATTGGAGCTGCCCCTCCTGAGGAGCTGCAGAGCCCAGTGATCTCTGCCCTCAGGCCCCTCTGCTCCAGCTGGACCCAGAGAAAGTCCTTATTATGCAACAAAGATCCTCACACCAACCTCAAACTCTTCAACATTCTATCCAAACTATCCCTTTTCCCTGTCCCTGTGCAGAGGTGGGAGCAAACCAAGTGCAAATGTACAAGTGGGAAAGCTAAGACACCGAATCAGAATCATAGAATCCCAGAATGGTTTGGGTTGGGTGGACCTTAAAGTTCATCTCATCCCACCCCCTGCCATGGGCAGCGACACCTCCCACTAGCCCAGGTTGCTGGGAGTGTCCAGCGTGGCCTTGGACACTCCCAGGGATGGGGCAGCCACAGCTGCTCTGCCCAACCTGTGCCAGGGCCTGCTCACCCTTACAGGGAGGAATTCCTTCCCCACATCCCATCTAACCCTGCCTTCTGTCAGTTTGAAGCCCTTCCCCTTGCCCTGTCACCACCTGCTCCTGTAAACAGCCTCTCTCCATCTTTCTTGCAGCTCCCTCAGGTTCTTCACCCCCAAGACTCCACAGAGGCCTCAGACACAGGAGAAACAGCTGCAGTTACAGAAACACCTCCAAGGCCTTCCCTTCCCAGCAGCTCCCAGGCAGCCCGAGGAGCTGAGCACAAGGTACCTGGAGCCCATGCATGGGGCTGCCCAGCAGTCCCAGTTTCCCCAGCAGCGCCGTCCTCTCCACCAGTAGATACGCGACCTGTTCGCTGGCAGCGCTGCGAGCGATCTGGGACAGCCCCTCCTGCTCCAGCATCTCCTCCACCTCCTTCAGCTGGGCTTCTGCAAGGCAAGGCAAGGCTTGGTGTGAGCAGAGGACAGACAGGGTGTGATTCCCTGTAGATCTGCTTCCCAAACCCTCTAAACACTCCCCAGCAGGACAGCCCCCGTTTCTCCTGGAGCCCAAGAGCTCCCCAGGTCTCTCCTCCTGCTTCCCATCACTTCCCTTGCTGCCTCCCATCCCCTGTTCCTACCTGTTATCCCAGCCCTATTCCCTCCCTCCCAAGGTTTCTGCTCACATCCCCTTCCCTGCCTGCCAAGCAAGTAATAGGACCTTGTTGGAGCTGGAGTTCTCCTGTCTGGTTTTCCATGGAGGAGTTTCTAGAAGCATTTTCTTCTCCCAGCCTGGTTTATCCTCACCCCTTTAACCCTGAGTAGAGCTTGGTGGAAACTGAACAGATTAAACAGGCACTGAGGGAATCAGAGAATCATTAAGGTTGGAGAAGACCTCCAAGACTATCAATTCCAACCTTCAGATCACCAAATCCAACCTTGGAGAGAACCCAAACAGGCAGATGTGCAGTCACACTGAGTTTTCATTGGCAAAATAGACACAAAACACCAGATCGCTCCTGGAGAGCATCACTGTTCTCCCAAGGAATGTCTGGAAGGAAGGTAGATCTCATTATCTTCACCATTTATCCCAAAATTCTAGCCAGGAACACTCTGTGCTGGGAAAAACTTCCAGATTCAAGAGCAGATTGGTGACCAAACTTGCAGAAGTTGCTTTATGGGCAGGCACTTTTATGTTCGTGCAACAAACAGGTGTTAAAAAGATCCCTGTTTGTGTGGTTGGAATTTACCTGCCAGGAGAAAATGAGGAACCTTTGGGCTCTGCCATGGTCAGGGAAGCAACTCCTGCACCAGATCCAGCAGCTTGTGGAGTCAGGGAAGGGCTTTTCCAACCCTCCCTGTGTAATCCAGATTGAAACCAAAACCAACAAACCAAATTTCTGGCCCAAACCAGATTATAAAGGTTTCCAAACATTTGTAGGATGAGAAATGCAAGGAGTTGTATGGAAGAAGGAGGGTTATTCCCACTCTGTCCCTGCTCGGGGAGCTAGAATTGAACATCAGAGGTTCAGCAGAGCAGATATTCCTCTTCCACAGGACACAGAGAGCTCTGGATGAGCCTGTTCCTCACTTCCATGAACTGATTTAACACAGGGCCCGGCGCAACCACATCCCGAGGCTCCAATCAATGCCATGTTTCCACTCTGCTGTTCCAGCCCTGTGGATGGAAAACACCCTGCGGTTCCCGGGCCCACAGAGCACAGCTCAGTCAATAGGGGGGCAAACAGGGCCCAGCAGCAGCTGCAGCTCAGCCAGCAGGGCACTTGGCAGACAAAAATAGCTGGGCCTGCATTGGGAAGAGCCCACGGATCCCACAGAACCCCAACCTGCCCTGCACTCCCCTCCCACAGATCTGCCAATCCCAGCTAAACTGAAGGGGAAACTGCTCTGGTTTATGGCCAGCAATGGGATCCCCCCGTGCACCTTCCCCTGCCAGTGCCTCCCCTGCACCCTGCAAAGCAACGTTTGGTGGTCCAGCCCAAGATCCCAGACATCTTCCACAGGCTGAGGAGGGAAAAGGATCTGTGAGGATGAGGAGGTGCCATACAGACCTCAGGTCACCTGCCTGTCAAACCACTCAGTTCTTCCAAGCTCCTTCATTCCCCCACCCAGCAGGTCTGGGAAGAGCCAACACCTCCCCCAGGCACCGAAACACCAGAGCACTGCTGGGTCCCACTGGCATTTCCTGCCTTCCCTCATTAGGAAGCAAGTTTTATATTTCTATTTGGATTTTACTACCCCAGGAAGACCCTCAGAAACAGCAGCAGCTCAGTGGAGTCCTCACCCCACCACAGACCTGCTCCCCACGGGTGTGTTTTACTGGTCCAAGTGTCACAACAAACAGGCTCAGACCACAGACAGTCACTCTTTTTATTCCACTTTTTAAACAACTGGAGGCAGCTCCCCCAGGATGGTGTTTCACTGCCACTCCCGTTGTTTTTCAGGAAGGCTTTTGGCACCACAGCATGTGCACTATTGACCTGCCCTCCAACACCACCCCGGAGTGTCCAACGGGAGCCATCGGAAACGGGTCAGGAAGCGCCTGGAGGAAAGGAAAAATGTCACTCTGGGCAGAGGAACCACACGAGGTGAAGCTCAGCTCAATGACCCTGCAGAAACCAGCCCTGGTTGCTCCAGCAGGAACCTGTGCCAGGCACAGAGCAAATGTGTGAGCAGGGACTGAGCTCTGTCATCAGAAACTACTCAGTGTCAGGGATCAGCACTACTGACCCTCAGAGCCTAAAGGGGCTCCAGGAGAGCTGGACAGGGACAAGGGACAAGGGAAGGAGAGACAGGACAGGGGAATGGCTTCCCACTGCCAGAGGGCAGAGTTAGATGGGATATTGGGAAGGAATTGTTGGCTGGGAGGGTGGGCAGGCCCTGGCACAGGGTGCCCAGAGAAGCTGTGGCTGCCCCATCCCTGGAAATGTCCAAGGCCAGGTTGGACAGGGCCTGGAGCAACCTGGAAGGTGTCCCTGCCCATGGCAGGGGGTGGGACTGGGTGAGCTTTGAGGTCCCTCCTAACCCAATCCAGCCTGTGATTCCATGATTCTATGAAAGTTTTTAGCAGACCAAGCTGCTCCAAGTGATCCCAGATCAAGGTCTCCAGCCCTTACATGAGTCTTTGCCCCTCCCTTCCCCAGCTCTCAGGACAGGGAGGATCAGGACAGATCCTGCCCCTCACATGCACCATTCCCAGCTCGCTCTCCTTTGTACCAAAGGCCTGAACCAGCCACTCTCCCCAGCTGCCTTTTCCCATTCTCCTTCCAGTTCTCCCAAAATCTCCCATCACGCCTTCTCTTGCCTCACCCACATTTTTAACAGCTCTGGCAGACCCAGCTCTACATTTCCACAAGACCCTTCTCCAGCCCAACCTGCAGGATCATCCTGTCCCTGCTGCAGACACCCAGCTGGCCCCAAAAACAAGAGGGGTGCAAGGACAAATCCTATGAGGAGAAGCTGATGGAGCTGGGGGGGCTGAGCCTGGAGAAAAGGAGGCTCAGGGGGGACCTTCTGGCTCTTTAACTCCCTGATAGGAGGGGGGAGATGGGGGCAGGGTCAGGCTCTGCTCCCAGGGAACAGGGACAGGAGAGGGAACGGCCTCAGGCTGGGCCAGGGCAGGGGCAGGTTGGACACTGGGGAAATTCCTTCACTGAAGGATTGGTGGTCAGGTACTGCAAGAGGCTGCCCAGGGCAGTTCTGGAGTCACCATCCCTGGGAGGGTTCAAGGAATGTCTGGATGTGGCACCTGGGGACATGGGTTAGTGGTGGCCCTGGCAGTACTGGTTTGATGGTTGAACTTGATGATCTCAGAGGGCTTTGCCAACCTTACCAATTCCATGATTCTATGATCTCTCACAAAAAGCAGAGGCTCAGGAAATGGGCACTAGGGTGCAGATGGAGCTCTGCAGCAGAGGCATGTCAGAGGCCCAGAGCAGCTCCAGAGCCCCTGGGAATGTGTCACAGCACAAGGACATCCGTCTGCTCTGGGCCACAGATGGGCAGTGGGATTTTTCATGAAGAGGCTGAGTTAGAGCCACGGAATCAGAGAATGTCCTGAGATGGAATGGACTCAAAAGAACCATCCAGTCCAACTCCTGGCCCTGCACAGACACCCCAACAATTCCACCCTGCCCTTAGAGCATTGTCCAAACACTCCTGGAGCTCTGGCAGCCCTGGGGCTGTGCCCACTGCCCTGGGGAGCCTGGGCAGTGCCCACCACCCTCTGGGGGAAGGACCTTCTCCTGAGATCCAACCTGACCCTGCCCTGGCACATCTCCAGCCATTCCCTGGGTCCTCTCACTGTCACCAGAGCAGAGATTGGACCTGCAGACCCTGAGGAGTCTCCCCTCAGTCCCCTCTGCTCCAGTTGAACAAACCTGCAAAGCAAAGACCAGCTCACTGGATAAAACACTGCATAAACACCCCAAAACAGCTCAGGACTGACACTCCTCCCTGCAAGGGGACAGCCTGGGGGAGCACCAGATCCCTAAATTATCCACACACATCACTCATGCCAGCAGTGAGGGCCTTCAAACCCACAACCTGACAGTGATATCCCAAAAGCACTCCAGAAAAACCCTGCGGCGTTGAATCCACAAAACCCCCTGGGGTGGACATTCTGGGAACACGACCACAATTAACCACCAGATCCACGGACACGGATCTTGGCTTCCATTCCAGCGTCAGTCATTGCTCAGCAGCCACGAAGATGCCCCAGAAATGGAAGGAGTCCAAAGGAGCGGAGCCACTGGGAGGGAATCACTGCATTCCAGCTTTGGGGAAGCTCTGGCCTTCTCCTGCCACCTCGTGGGAAGCCAGAGAAGAACCAGGAACAGTTTCCTGCCACGGCGACGCTCCCAAAGACTCATTAATCATTTCAACCCCTGCAACCACATTTTCACCACAAAGCACGGCTTGAGGTGTCCAGAGCAACCAGATTTTTAGGCAAAGCCTTCTTTGGAAAGTCACTCCACCAGATGTGCTCCTTGAAAACGTCAAAAGATGCTCAAAACCACAACGAGTTTTCCCAAAACTCCTGAATCTGCTGCCCCAAACAAAGCCTGTATCACAAACAAACTGCCCAAGGTGTGCCATCAGCCCCAGTTTTACCTTGAGACCAAGATAATACACCCCATAGAAGGAGATAATGTAACATGGGCTATGAGCAGCACTGAAAGTGCTACAGAAGACTGGAAAAAAATCAAGAAACCCTGCAAAATATATTTGCCCTTAGTGGAAGTGACCCCAGAGACTGAAAATAAATTATTTGAAGTGAAAAATAATTTGTTTAAACACAGTTATTGTACTTAAATAGCAGAGCTCTGAGAAACCTGGTCTAGTGGAAGGTGTCCCTGCCCATGGCAGGGGGTGGAACTGGAGGGGCTTTAAGGTCCCTTCCCACCCAAACCATGCTGGGATTCCATGGAAATAAGCACACACAAGTTTTGAACCTACAGCACAAACAACCACTGTCCCTCAGAGTTGTTTTAAAAAAATGTGGAGTTTGTGTGAACCAAAGCCAACAGCAATTTCACTGCCTGGGTGGGAGTGAGAAGTCACTGACAGATAAACAGTGTTGGAAACCAAACAGCACCATCAATTCTGGTCTTCAACAACAGAGCCACATGGAGGAACTGCCAAGTCCCCTGAATAAAGGCAGTAAAAGCGGGCAAGAACCTCTAAATCAATTACGAATGAGCTCATTAACACTCTTACCAACCTCCCAGAGCTGAGAACCCCTGAGAGCTCCCTGAGAACTCCCAAGAAACGCTGCTCTGCCCTCCAGAAGATTTAACACCTGCCAGTGCACTGCAGGCCCGTGGTGCCGAGGGAGGGATTACCCTGGAGCAGCCGCAGCCGGGCCAGCTCCAAGCGGAGCTGCTCGTTCTCCTTCTCGCACTCAGAGGCGACGGCATCGCGCTCCTCCGTCAGGGCACGCACGTGGCCCACGTAGCTCTCCACCTGCAGGAGGGAAAACACCTCTTTCCACCTGGAACAGGGACAACTGTGGAGCTCTTTGTGCTCCACAGGGGCACAAAATGCTCTGCACCCCACCCCGATATACAGGATGAGCTTGAATACTTGTAGGGCACTCGGTCTTTGTGCCTTTGGAACAGCTGGGGATGGTCAAACCTTGACTGGGAGGTCTGGAGGGCAGGGGGAGATGAGTTGTGGCAGTGCTGGGAGGGGGCTTCTTGGCTAGGCACACCACGTGCTTTTTGATGCCCCAACATGAGGAATGGAGATGTATATCCCCAAGTTCCCAAAGACAGGAGAGTGGCTGTGGCACCCCTGAACATGCTGGGTCTGTAGGGGTGCAGGCCTGGGTGGGTTAAACCTGGGGGGTATCCCAGAATCACTTTGGTTGGAAAAGACCTCCAAGATCATC
>JAWWMO010000334.1:3832-13922 GCA_035047845.1 Dendrocincla fuliginosa | reverse complement strand
TGCCCACCTGAGCTGGGGCAGAGCTCCAGGAGCTGTGGGGTGTTGTGGGTTTCCCTGTTTGTGACTGGCAGCTCTTCCAGGGCTTCCCCATGTGGGATCCATGAGGGATATGAGGCCATCCCACCCATGTGAGGTTCAACCCATCCCTTCCTCTTCCACACACACCCCCCCCCCCAAGGTGCTTCTGACCCCCTAATCACTGCTCTGGTGTCTAAGAGAAATATTCCATCTCTTTTTCAATATTTTATTACATTAAAGCAGCAAGCTCTGATCCCTGTGCTCTCTCAGATGTGTTACAATCAATGCTCCTGCACTTAATCCCACACCTTATTTTAAGCCAGCCCTATTCAGGAAGTTATGGAGTTAATTCCATCCTATCACTGCTTGCTGATAAATTTTGTGCTTGAGGCTCCTTATCTGGCAAATATATATATATTCTTTGCCAGACATACACACTTCACATTTGCAGACTGATAGCATTTTAAATATTATTTAAATAACATTTAAAATCCAGTATTTACTAGATACCAGTGTCTGCAGCAAGCAGCTCTAAACCCAAACCCAGCAAAGCCAGCGGAGTCACAGCACAGAAGGTGACAAACAAGGCTGGGAGCACCCGGTCCATGAAGATGCCCAGTGAAGTGGAGAAGATGCTACAGGAGGACCTGGAGGACTCTCAGACGACTCTTCCCACAGGGGCAGATATTTCTGTCCCACTAATTTGACAGACTCAGAGCCCCTGGGAAACTTCAGGCTAAACTCAGCACGAACATTGCCTCGCTCTAAACACGTTTCTAACCAAAAGCAAAGCATGAAAGGGGTTGTAATTAGTCCTGGTCACAGCAAGGCAGTCCCACAGATCCATCAGGATGAACAACACGTGCATGAAGCGATTAAAACCAGCCCCTGTGATCCCTCCACCTCGGGCTGTTTGTAACCAATTATGTTTTTCTGTCAACATCGCTGGTTTAAGATGTATTTCCCCATAATTGTTTTCATTTTGCTGTGTATCTGCCAAGCCACAAGTGATAAAAAGGTACCTGTGGCTGCTCGTTAATCCTAACGAATGGGACACACGTTGGCATCACTTAAAGCACTAATTAGTCAAAGACTGCTTGGAATACACCAGGAGCCTCTCCCTGGCATCTTTCTGAGGAATTACCCAGCTGGTTTTCTCCTAACCCACCCATTTCTTACGCTGGACTTGCCCCAGTCACTGGCAGTGCCAACTGATGTGGCACCACAAAGGCCCTCCAGCCCTGCCCTTGTCCTGTGCCAGCCAGGAGAAGTTGTCACTCATCCACTGGGGCCAAAGAGCATTTTTTATTCCAATTCCAGACAGAGGAAATTTGGTGATTCACCAGAATAGCAATTCCAGCTGCTAAGAGTTCACTTGGCATTTTTATGCCCAGCAAAGGAACCTTGATGTGTGCAGGTTTTGTCACTACAGGAGCAAACTGTGGCACTTAAAACTTAAGGCTGTTACAAGAAATTAGTGCCCATTAATGAAGTTTTGTGTCACTACAGCTGATTTTATCACTGAGCCCTGATTTTATGTATCTACATGGGAAGAGAGGGGTAAGTGCTCCCAGTCAGGTTTGTGGACTCAAACCTCTTCAAATTTACTGGTAAAGTTGGTTTTTCCCCACTTGAATTTCTATTAATTTCTCAATTACAGCCAGTTTATACAAGACAACTTCCTGACCTATAAATGTCCCAGTAAAACTGTCACTTGCACTCCAGGCTTTCAAACCTTTTCCATTTTGATTGTGGCATTTGATACACAATTGTTATTTATGGTTCACTTCAAACCTCTCCAGGGGAGAAACAAACCCATGTCCTTGCAGCTCCAGCTCTGCTGTCTCCCCCTCTGCTCCATCCCATCACCCTGCACCAGCTCACCTCGATATTACACCCCATAAACATTTTGTAGCTGAAATCTGAGCACAGAAATTGGTCATTACAACAAAGAGCTGCCAAACCAGCCTGGTTTTGAAGGATCAGCACACACATCCTTGGGCTGCCTCTTTACCAATTCACAGTTTATCATATTCCCAAATTACAGCAGCCTCTGAGTGCAGCAAGAGCCGAATCTCCCAAAGAGGATGATTGTGTCATAAAAGTGATCAATGAAAATTAGCATCAGAGCAGGGGAATTGCATCTCAAGGGCTCGAGTGCTTGAAATTCTGTTTGCTTAACAGGCAATATCCCATTGCTATAAATGCATAATGGCACTGCAGTTCCAACGGGCCCCTTATCAGGGAGGCTTTAAATCCTTGGGCTGTGCCTGACATTGAGGCTGATAAGCAGCAGGACAGTCACTGGGGTGGGTTTGGTCCCTCCTGCTCTCCAGCTGGATGTGTCACTGCCACAATGACACCAGAGAGCTTCAGACGGCCACAATTAGCTGGTGGTTCCTCCTCGCCCATCTGCCTCCAATTGTTTAATCCCAATCAATGTTTTCCCAATTCCCAGCTCAAACACAGTTTTCTCATCCATCACCGGGGGGTTTGGCATGCTGCATGTGACAGCTATTGCTTTAACCTGCACTTTATTTCAAGAATGTGACAAGTGCACACATATTTGGAAAAAAAAAAGGCAAGCAATTTCTCCTCTATTAATACACATTTTGTGCTCTGCCTGTCAAATATTATCTGAAGGGGTTCTTTTTCCAGTCAGAAAACTACTTGTTCCTACTTGGAGCGTGTTGTTCTGGAAATAACATTGTTGTTCTCTAAAATAACACTTGCCTCTACAAGGAACATTTACATTTTCAGGCTGCCTTTACCAGGAAAATGAGATGGGATCCTGAGGAACTTGGAGCAAGTGGAAGGTGTCCCTGCCTTGGAACGACATGGTCTTGAATGTCCCTTCTAACCCAAATTATTCCAGGATTGGGTGAAAACTGGGATTTAACATTTAAAGATCAGAGTCACTTATGTGAATAGATGGTGTAAAATTAATAAACTCAATTCTTTGGTGCTGTTTTGGTGGCTTTTAATGAAATCCCTGTGGAATTTTTCCCATACAGCAACGACCTCTGAGCCTAAAAGGAAAAGGGTCCCTGAGCCTGTAATGTAATTATATATATAAAAACACACCTACCCCTGTAAATCCAAGCTATCTTTTCATTATTTCCCTACTTTCCCTCACAGTGTGCATCCTCCCCTCCCTCCCTCTCAGCTGTTTGTGTTCCTAATGAGTTTGCTGAAATAGCAGTTCCCAGGGCACGTCTCGTTCCTGGGATAATGGATCCCTGTTTTGACAGGGCTCTGCCATCTCAGTAATGGATGCATTTCATAATCACCCTCGTCACAAGGAGATAAAACTCTTCTCCAGGGGGTTTTCCCTTTGCAGGTGCCATGAAAGCAGTTCAGAGGCAATCACGGGGCTCCTGTGGTACAGATCCATCTGTCAACTGCAATTCTTGGAATTAAAAGGCAGCACTTCCAGGACAACAGCTCCTGGGTTATCCTGCCCTGGCAAAAGGATTGCTGCCATCAGGGCACTCAAGCAAATCCACACCAGTTGAACTCGGTGACACAGGGCACAGATTTAGGGTGAGAAAGTTTTTAGGGGCCCTTCCAGGCACAAAAATCTCAAAAATACATGCGTGTACTCCTTAAAAACTAAAACAGGCACTGAGCACCACTTTGTCTGGGGTTACTTATTAATAATTGAGTTTTAAAAGAATATTTTCCTCCTTCTGGTGTTTGTATGTCAAAAACTCCACTTTTCATAGAATCATTAAGGTTGGAAAAGACCTCCAAGATCATCGAGTTCAACCTTTGACCTCCATGCCCAATAAACCACAGTGGGAAGTGCCACATCCCCTCAGTTTTTTGAACACTTTCAGGATCGTGTCCCTGTAAAAAGGAGCTTTTTCCAGCCAATTTCAATCCTGCAACTACATCCATGGGGGATCCACTAAAAATGAACGCCAGGCTAATCCCCCTGGAGTAGGAATGGTCCCTGTAACCTCCCCACATCCAAAGGACACTGCCCAGTTTGCTGGTATGGGAATATCTCGATGGATATTCCCATCTTCACACAACCCTGGCATATTTTAGGTCATCAGAGCAGTTCTTTGCTCTTCAGATTTGTCAGGATGGGATCATCCTGCTGATATGTCATGCCAACAACCAACATTCCCTGCACAGCCCAAAAATTCCTATAAAGCTTTGAGAAAGAAACCCAATTCTGCCTTAATTCTGCCAGGGAGAGCACAGGGAAAGGGCTACCTGAGCCCTGGAGTGCTCCAAGGTCATTGGCTCCACCCCCCATGGCTCATTTCTCATGATTAGCAGCAATTAAATCTGCCATGCCATGATGTTAGAATAAATGCAACCACATGCTGAGTGTTTGGAGCTCCAAGCCTCCATTTCCTACTTCAAGATTAAGCTGAAGAAACCTCAAACTCAAAATTACACCTCCCAGGGTGCTCCAAGCCCCATCCAACCTGGCCTGGGACACTCCCAGGGATCCAGGGGCAGCCACAGCTTCTCTGGGCACCCTGTGCCAGGGCCTGCCCACCCTCCCAGCCACCAATCCCTTCCTAAAAGAAGGAAAGTGGTTTTTGGAAAGCCACCAGCCTGCTGAAGAAGTCACTTCAGCTTCCAACAAGAGAAAAATATCTCATCCTGTCACTCCCCATGCAAAGCCTGACCTTAAAATACCCGTTCCTACAGAGCAGAGACTGGGTCAAACATCCACCCTTCGCTTCCTGCAGAGCTTCCCAAAATCCACTCAAGTCCAGAGAAAAGATGGCACTGGGTGAAAAATGCAGCCAGCCACCTCCAGGTTTGTATCTCTGTTTCAAATCAGCATTCTTTTACTTCTAACCATTATACACCTTTAATTAGGGGCACATTGGATCACCAGGGCTGGCAGGACATCTCGGGATCGCCGTGTCCAACCTCCTGCTCAAGCAAGGGCAGCAAAACATGCCCAGAAGAGGGGTCTGCTCACACATCTGTCATTTGCCCCATTTCTCCCCCCCCCTCAAGTTCTTCCAGGGTGTGCTCAGAGCAGGGAACTCAGAGGGTCACACAGATTCCCACCCAGGGACATGAGAAGGATGAAGGAGAAACCAGGAGCATCATCTCACCCCAACAAGGTTATTATTTACAGCCCACACCAGGAGTGTGGAAATCTGGATCTCACTGGGGGCCTCCCTGACAGCACATCCATCAAAATCCAATAATCCACATTTCCTGCTTCTCCTTCCCACTGGCTGGGAGGAAAAAGCTCTGCTGGCAGCTCTCTGGTGGCAAAAGGGTTAAGAAAAATCAACTCCACAAACTCAAAAGCTTTCCTGAAATGGAAAAATCAGGGAGGGGGGGTTTGCAAGTGGGATGTCAAAGAGAAAAGGAGGTGAGTCCAAATGCTCCCCCCACAGGATCTTTCCAAGGGGTATTCCCATCTCTTGGTGCCTGCAGTGCTGTGGGGTGGTCCTGGAATTCCTCACGGTCCAGATGGGACACATTTTGCTGTCACACATTAAGGGATGTCCTTTGCCAGCTGTTGGGTCAGGAGTTATCCCACCCCAGAGCTGAAAGCAAAGGAGAGGCAAAGCTGTGGCTGGGTAAGAGAAGCATCTTCCCACCCCAGTCGTGCTGGAGCTTGATGGATTCCATAAATCCTGACTTTGTGGGCTCCACCAATCCCCCCTTCATCAGTCCTGTGGGACCCGGGCCCGGGGGGGGGGTCCAGTTGCTCTGGGGATTGACATCACCCTTCGTGGCACACGTGGCAGGAAGACACACAGACCCTCCTCTCCAACCCTCGGGGTCTCAGGGAGGAATCACATGAATCCAAAACTAATCAAAAAGAGTCCTTGTCTTCTGGGAGTGCTCTGAGATTTTGCTTCCAGCAAACCACACCTTTCATACCAGATACTCTTCCAAAAAACGTGCAACCCACGTGGATGAAGGTGCTGGGATGGGATGTGATGTTTAACAGGTCCTGTAAAATGCAGAACAGGACACAAACAGGGACTGACCTTCTCAAAAACCTTGGCCAGCTGGATCAGGCAAAGTGGTCAGGAGCTCCTGGCTGGCTTTGAGCACATTGTCCCAAGAGAGGACAGGGCAAAGCCAGATGTCCCCTGGTTGGGAAACACAGACATGCCCTTCCTGAGGCAGGAAGAGCTTCTTGGACTCCGTGGGGCTGCATTAAGCAGGGAATGAGGCCCACAAACAGACAGTCAGAAGTTTGCTCATACTGGAGCATCATACTGGATGATCCCATCCTGACAAATCTGAAGAGCAAACCAGGTCAGAGCCAACACCAAGGTGTCCAAGTCCCTCTGCCCCATGTGTGTTGTCACATTTGTCACACTCGCCACAACCTGTGACAACTGAGATTACACAGCCCATGAACTTTCAAGTAGGGACATTCCCAGCTACACCAGGATTCAGCCAAAATCAGGGGGGAAACTCTGAGACTCCCTTTTTCAGAGCAAAGTTTCCTCGTGGTCTCTTTTCTTGCCCACCATGGAGTTTCCCCACTCAGCAGTAAAAACCTTCTAAATCCAGAGCATCGTTCTGCAGGAACAAAACCAACACTGTCCTGTGACCAAGACTTGTCATGAAGGACCTTCCTGATATTCCTCCAAGCCAAATTAGGTCCTGGTCATGCTCTGAGCTTCTGGGTACTTAATGATCACGAGATCAATTCCCCTGACCTTCATTTCCACCAGAATGACACAGAGAAAGCCATTCTCACAGAATCATGGAATAACCTGGGTTGGAAGGGACCTTAAAGCCCATTCCCACCCTCTGCCACGGGCAGGGGCATCTTCCACCAGCCCAGGTTGCTCCAACCCCTGTCCAACCTGGCCTTGGGCACTTCCAGGGATGGGGCATCAATTTTAATACATTGAATTAAAAGCTTTCCAGTACTGAACACCTTCTCCACCCTCTGCCTGAAGGGCCACTGACAACAAGCACCAGATTAACAGATTTTCCTTTGTTGGTTTTTTTTTTCCCCTAGACCATGAGAAAACCAGCCTTTAACTTTGAGGTTATCCCAAACCAAACAGAATTTAAGTTCCTGCACTTCATTTCTTGTGGAGGATCCACTCATTTATGAGCAAGTGGACTTCAGAACAGCTTTACTCTCACTTCTGTCCTCGTTTCACCACCACATCCACAGGAACCAAAGCAGCATCTGCTGCCTCCAGCTTTCAGCAGGAAATGCAGGTTCTGGCTTTCCCTTTGCCAGCAAGCCTGGCTGTGCTGTTAATTATCCCCAGAAGGGTGGCCTTGTGCTCAGAGCTCCCCCAAATCCATCACGCCAGCTCTGGTGACCAGCAGGCTGTTTGTGGTGATGGATTCACCCCGTGCAGCATCAGGGTGCAATTTGGGGGATATGCCAGCAGAGCTCCACTGTCCCAGGAACATTTCACTCTCCAGAAGGCACTGGCAAACCCCAAAGCCCTGAAAATAATGTTTTAAAAGGGTTTGTTTCAAAAATACAGAAGTGAGACATGTCAGTGAGGGCAAACTGCACCCAGAGTCAGTAACACACCTGAGGATCCCACGTGCTTTCTGTCCCAGGTTAAGCCCCAGCCTCTCTCAGCTCTGGTCTAAGATGAGGCTGATGAGATTTTGGGATAATCACCATCCCACCAGCTCCTTCCAGCTGCTCACTGGTCCAAAATGGAACATCAGGTAAAGAAATGCCTGATGTTGGAACACAGTTTTGTCCCAAGTGGTAGGAAACCTGTTCCTCTTAGGAAAACCCAAAAGTCTTCCAGATCCCAAAGATCCCCAAATCACACAAGCCGTGGGGGGTTATCCAGTGGGGTCCAGAATCCCACCCTGGAGCAGCAAGAAGAACCACAGAGGAGATGGTGGAAGCAGGACAGAGGGATTTTATTGTCACAGTTGTGTCTCAATCACAGTCCCACCAACTGCTTTTCTACAGTCAAGGTGGAAATCCACTGTGCAAGACCAAGACGAGCCACACCATCAGGCTTTCCCAGGAAGCAGATCCATGAGGAAGATCCCATAATCCAAGGGAAATCAAGCTAATTGTCCACTCCTGGGATGCTCTCACAAGCTGGGAGCCCATTTGTGATCCAGGCAGAGCTGATGGGTGTGATCAGTCATGGTCATGTTACATCAGCATCCCAAATCCTACCAAGATTGAGGTAAAAATCAGGGAAAAGCTAAAAAGACAGGACATGCTCTAATCAAATTATGTCCAAAAGTGATTTAAACCAAGTTTGAAAAGGACAGGCATCAAAACCACGACAGAGAAAGTTCTCCACTGTCCCATGATTTTGTTCCAGGCATCAGAAATAAAAGAGAAAATAAAGCTCTGACTAAACCTTTGGGGATCAATTCTTTGGTTGAACCTGCCCAGCAGAAATCAAGGGAGCTGCAGAGATTCTCCTCCTCTCTGACTTCAGTTCAGTGCCAGAGTCCCACCATTCCAAGGATGTCACTGGAGCTGAGGAGGCACCCACAGCCTTCCAGCTCAGCACAAAACCTCCCAAGCCCTTCACTTGGCTGCTGCTGGAGAGAAATCAGAGCAAAACAATTCATTGTCAAGTCTCAGATTATTCACATTTATTTCTGTCTTGAGCCCATGCCAAGCTCAGCCTCCTTAATTGCTTATTTGGTCATTATTATTATTATTAGAGCTGATAATCCTAATCACATATTAAATGAGTTGACAAAGCACGTGCATCTCTTTCTAAGCCTGCCAAGACTGAGCTTGTTTCCCGAATTTCCAGCCCTCCTTGCACGTGGAGCTGGAGTCAATGGGAAGTTTGGATTTTTTAATAGATTGATGTTTATTTGCTCAATGACTTAATACCCAAGCAGAGGAGAGGGAGTGTTGCCTGCACCACAAATTGGATTTCCCAGTGAATCTCTCTTTGTCGTGGAGGACGTGCTGGCACTCCTGAACACAACACCCATGGCTCTGTAATTAAGTTCCTTCTCCAAGAGAACAAAGCAAAACACCCATTTTTCCAGCTGAGTGTGGCAATAATCAGGGATCATCCCTACGAGAGCGTGAAGTGCTGCGCGATGCTCTGACCGCGGCCACGGCACAAAGGGGAGATGTTCTGCTTCAATTAGGGTGTCTCTGCATTCTTTAGGAACTAGGAAGTCATAAAAAACCCCAAGGAGAGCCAATAATCCCCCCACAGCAGAGCAGCTCAGCAGAGGGGGAGCGCAAGGAGCCAATTAAATGAGCAGGAGACACTTATTCTTCCCGTTGGAGTCAATATATCCTCATTTTTGTTAACAGAAAGCACTTCAGTTGGCAATCCAAGAACACCACAGTCAGCACCACTGTCCTCTGAGCGAGGCAGACTGAAATGAGCAGTTTAACAGTGCACAGGACTCTAATTTATTGCCCACTCTGCTCTTCCCGTGCTTCTCCACCGAGAGCAGAGCAGCTCAACCCCTTCTGGGCAGCCCCAGCTCAATGTGGTATTGAAAGACCTGGGATTGTGATGCCATCAGACAATCGATGCCATTGACAGGGCACAGACACACTCAGGGAGCTCCACACCTCATTAACTTCCCACCACAGGGCCTGCCTTTTGTTCCTCTTCATGGCCTACAGCCTTGTTTTTATAGAATTCCAGAATGGTTTGGGTTGGGAAAGCCCAAAAAGCCCATCTCGTTCCACCCCTCTGCCATGGGCAGGGACACCTTCCACTAGACCAGCTCGCTCAGAGCTCCAGCCAAGCTGATTGCAAAGAAAAACCCCAAATGACCACCTTAAAAATGAGAAAGCAGATGGGACACTGATGGAAGTGGCATCTATAAAATACACATCGGTAGTAAGATGTGAAAAAAGGATCAGTGTCAGAAGACCCACCACCAACCAAATATTTGCCCCCAAGGCCAACCAAATATTTGCCCCCAAGGCCAACCAAATATTTGCCCCCAAGGCCAACCAAATATTTGGCACTGATAAATTGTTGCTCTTCCATTTCTATGAAGTCATTTAAGTCGTCCCTTTTAATTCCTAGTTACAAAGGGGATTTCAGATTTCAAACTTCCTTCTCCCCTCCAAAAACCTTTTCACGAAGCTGAACCTCTGCCCTATGACACCTTCAGTCTG
>JAWWMO010000333.1:0-13941 GCA_035047845.1 Dendrocincla fuliginosa | reverse complement strand
ATCATGAGATGCTGCAAGAGCTGCGCGTCAAAGAGACACCAAAGGCCTCCTGGGTGGCTCCAAGGAGGCCAAGCCATACAGGAATTTCAGCATCCCACTCTTATGTAAGCACCAGGGCCAGATTTATCATGCCAGGTGATTCAAAGCTCCATCAGCTCCCTCTATGGGCTGAGGGAGAGGTGGCCTCCACCAAGGAGGGTGTTCCAGAGCCAGAGCACCATGACTCATGTTTGGGGATCCACTCAAGTTGACCATCCTCCTTCCTTTGGCTCTTCCAACACTCAGTAGAGGGTGAGCCCTGGCCCCAAATCCTGTTGGGTTCCCAAGAGTGAGAAAGGTCAGCGGCTGTGCGGATTTAACCCCACAAACCTCAGGTGATGACGCCGTCCCCAAAGGGAAAAGGACTATCAACGCTCTTGGAATTTTCTCGTTCAAAACAACGCGTCACTGCCGGAGCAGGAGAAGGACCAGCTCTGAGTGACTCGTCACCTGCCCAACACCCCTGGGCAAAGGTGGAGTGGCTCCCAGTGGTCCATCCCTCGGCTTCCTGTTTGCTCTGCCCACAGCACGCTCCTGGAATGGCCGGCAGTGCCCTTTCCTGCACACCAAGGTGTCGTGTTTGATTAGGAACAGGTTACCTGGATACGACGCTTCATCAAAGGGAATCCTGCGTTGATGGCATCCCGGAGATGCCTGGGTAATTGCAGGTTCCTGCTGCTTGGAGCTTGTCCAACCCCTGGCCTTGGCTCTGCTGGAAATTATTGTGCTGGAGAGGAGCATGGCATGCAAAACACGGGGGGAAGAGCGGAGAGCTTCCCTGAGCTTCATGGCATGGTTTGGGGTGGAAGGGCTCTTAAAAATCACCCAGTTTTGAAAAACCTCCTGCCACAGGCAGGGACACCTTCCACTAGACCAGGTTGCTTCAAGCCCCGTCCTTGGATGCTTTCACTGGAGAGATGCTATCATAAAAATATCATAAATAAGTGGCCCCAAGAACCAGTTTTACTCTGGAATCCCAGCTATTGCCTTGCCAGGGGAGCAGGGGAAAGGGAAAGGCAGCATTGCCCAGCTGCTGGAGCCAGATCTGAGGTCTCTCCATGGCTTGCCATGGACCTGCTGTACAGCTCTGCTCAAATCAGCTCGCTCACTGCCAGAGCCACTTCTGCCCCCCCAGGTGTTGTATCACAGCCTGGGAAATGGGAATGCTCAGCAACACACCGGCTGTTTCAGCCTATTGGCTCCAATTCCCTGGGAGAACCCTCCTCCTCCTCCTCCTCCTCCTCCCCCTCCTCCTCCTCCTCCTGAATATTACGGGACATGTTTCCCTAAAAGAAAGTGAAATTAATCAGATTCACAATTTGGAACAACTCATGCTGCCTCGTCTAATTTTACTCTTTCCCAGGCCAAACCTACCAGGCCGAAGTACTTATTTAATTACTGTATTTTCTATAATCACCTGCCATAAATGCAAGGAAGACACCAGGCTCCAGGTAGCGCAGTCACCAGGGAATTATGATGTGCCTGGAATAAAGAATCACTTCAGACTGGGGTGGTTGGCACCCTTGAGACATCAGTTATTATCTCATTTTCACCTCTCAGTAATAACCTCAGCCTTTTCTACGAATGCAGAGAAAGCCCGAATGCCTCGGGTGTGAGACACCTGTAGCTTGATCTGCCTCTTATTCACGCTGGTATAAATCCCAGAATCCTGGGATGGTTTGGGTCGGAAGGGACCTTAAAGACCATCTCACTCCACGTGGGACACCTTCCACTAGACCAGGTTTGCTCCAAGCCCTGTGAGGAACATGTGGGTAAATAACGCGGGGTCAGGAACAGCTTCAGCAGCTGGTTCTGCTGGGAATGGCACCTTTAAACACCCAAGGGAATGGGATATTCCCTCCAGCAGGGACAGGTTTCCCAGCTGACAGAGGGATTGAGCCCTACTTACGGAGAAGCTGCTGGAAGTGGCCCTTTGCAGCACCTGGGGATCAGCGCCATCCCAGAATGTCACACCCTCCCTGTAACTCATCGGGAGGGCGGAGGTAGGAACAGAAAGAGTTGAGCAACAACCAGCTGGTTCGTTTTGGGAAGAGTTTCAGGATTTGGAAATTTCGAACTCTTTCGGAAAGGAAAGAAAACAAAAATTAAAAGAAGAAAAAAACAACCAAAACACCCCGCTGTTGACGTTGCCCAAAAATCCAAAGCTGAATAAACAGCAAAGGACAAATTCTCTCCCAGCCCCGAGCACAAAACCAGCTACCCAAGGGCTGGCAGAGGATTTTATTTCAGTAAAGTCTGGCCAAACAGGCCTGTTTCCTTCTATACCATAATATTTTCTTTTCTGGAATGATTTCTTCCCAAAGGTCAAACAGTTTTGAAAAATATTTTCTTTTCGGCTCTTTTTATTTTTTGGTCTTTGGGGTTTTTTTTTTGCACTGGGAGGTTTTTAAAGGCAGCTCTAGACTTGGCTGAATCCTGTTGGTTCTCCACAGGTTGTTGGGTGACTCCTGAGATAAGGTTTTCCACCTGGAGAGAAGTTTCTCAGGTGTAAATCTTAGGTCGGAATAAAACCTGAGCATTCCACAGTGGAGCAGATGGAAAGTGCCCCCAGCAGAAAGGGAGAAACACCCATGTCCATTATCCAGCCCTGGGACAATCATGAATTGCCATGTGGTGCAGGTAACACAATCCCAGGATCAACATTTCCAGTAGAAATAGAGGAGTATTCCCTCAATACGGCTTTGAGGGATCTCACCTGGAATATCATGTGTGTTTTTAATCGAGAGGGAGCTGAAGGGAATGGAGAGCCCTTCTGCCACGGCAAAGGCTGGAAGACCTTGGGTTTCACAGAGATAAAAGGGAATTGTCCTGGTCTGTCTAAAGAGAGGCACAGCCCAAGCACCCAGAGGGTGGGAAAGCAACATAAAGCTGAAGGACAACGTCGCTCCGAGGACAGATTTGTATAAATTGGACATTAATAAATTTAGCAGGTTCCTTATCAGCCACTTAGGCTTTAATGTATGTGAGAAACGTAAAGGGAGGTGTTTGCTTCGCCCCTGCTTCAGATGTTCAGAGCAGGGACAGATGTCTGCAGCGAGGGAGGAGCACCTGGGGCTCTGTCTGCAGTCCAGAGGGGGAAATGGGCTCGGTAATTCACCCGGCGCCTCGTTAGGCAGAGCCCAGGGATCCCAAAAAAGCTCAGCTACAAAGGCAGAGGCAGCTGGTGCAGACAGGGAGAGATGAGCAAAAAAAGGGAGGGGAATCCAGGCTTGGGATGGTGCAGATCTCCAGGCAGTGCTCTGTAAGGGAGGAGTGGGAGCACAAACTCTGGCTGCAAATCCCTGAGATGTGTCCCTGGGAAACCCTCCTGGCCCTGGACTCGGCCAGGTGGACAAAATCAGAACAGCCCAGGGATGCTGAGCAGCCTTTTAGGGGAAAAAAAAGGGTAAACTCAGAGCTGCAAGGACAAGAAAGCCCAAGGCTGGTGTTAGCTCAGTGCCCCATCCTCCAGGCTGGAGAAAATTCCATCCAAGCCCTTCCACGAGGGGTGGGAGCAGGTCCTGAACCTTTGTGGGGGCTGGCAGGACATCCCCCCACGCTGCCTGGGGCCGGGGTGGTGTGTGAGCCCTCGTCTGCCTGTCCCAAACCCACGGGGAGCAGCTGTCCCCGCAGAGGTGCCACATTGCACCCGAGCAGGTGTCACCACCCGCTCCATCCTGTGCAGAACGAGTTCGGGGGCCTGATGCAATTCCCGGCGGGAGAGCAGTCCCTGCTGGCAGCATTCCTGGGCACGGAGTCACGGGGTGCTCAGGAGAAGCCTTTGGGAGAGGGCACGGGGCGTGGGCGGGCGAGTGTGTGCGGAGCAAACCCCGAGTGTTTGCGTGTGGATCTCACACACACCCCCACCCTTGCATTCACAGCATCCTCCTCCTCGGAGAAAGGGAGGGGAAAGGGTTTCTATCCCAGCTCTGCCCCAGAATCCTTGGGGGAACCCAGGGGTTCACACTGCCAAACAGCTGGGCAGGGATACGGATTCTGGTTTGTCCAAGTCCTCTCTGAGTCAAGTAGGGGAAATCAGAAAATCATGTTTCATTAATCAAACAGAAGCCCAAAGGGGTTTGGAAGGGAAGGAGAGGTTTCCTTGGGCCTGATTCCAGAAATCAGACAATCACTTTTCATTAATCAAACAGAAGCCCAAAGGGTTTTGGAAGGGCAGGAGAGGTTTCCTTGGGCCTGGTTCCAGAGCATCAGTGTGTGTAGGAACCCAAATTGGATCCCTAATTCACCCAATTCAGGCACAACACCCGCAGGAGTTATCAGAGCTGCAACCCCAGACGTCCGAATGGTACCACTGCCAAAGAATCAAAAGCAATCAACTGTTTTTGTTAATTAAGTACAACCTAATCTCATTAATCAGCTGTTAATAACAGTGCCCTTGGTCCACCTGCAAAGGGATCACAAACCACCTGCAAAAGGCGGGTTTGGAGAACCTGAGCCACCCAAAATAACTGACTGTGGTGGGCTGGGGACTCCCCACTACCCTGGAAAGCCATTCCATGGATTTTACATCCATGCACTTCCCACCATTTCATTCTGCACCACCATGGGGAATCCCCCCCAAAAAAAGAAAAACTATTTCAGGGAGGTTGGCTCCCGCTGAGGTTTGAAAGAAGCAGCTGCAATTCATCAGGTGCATTTTGAAAAAATAAAAAAAAAAACACACTGGGAGTTGCCAGGACCCAAATGCTTTGGAAAACCTGGTCCCACCTTGAAAAACCAGCTCCCATCTCCTGAAAATCTGGTCCCCACAAAGCAGCCATCGCTTCTCCCCTTGCGAGCAGCTCCATGGAGGAGCCGACTGTCTGGCCCCCCGCGTCTCCTGCCAGAATTAAACCTTCAAAGTTGATCTAAAAAAGTCATTTCGAGGCTGACAGATAAGGAGTGTGAAAATGCCACAGGGAATGATTGGCATATGCTCTGCTGGAGACACCAGGAGAGGTGAGCTTTAATTACAGACCGGCCTGGTGGCACTACCTGTCAGATGAGTCACTTCCAGCACATCCCGAGCGGTTTCTCCTCTTCCCTCTCCCCTCGCGCCTCTCTCTGCTGGGCTCTTTCATCAGGGGTTGGCTCTTGGCTTCCTTACAAGCCTTGAGGCGTTGAGTCACCTGTCATCAGGCAGGAGCCTGGCAAGAAAGCACCTCGTGGTCCACCTGACACCCGTGTCATGCAGCTCCTCCGGTGGAGAAGTCTCTGCTGGGGACAGTGGAGGGAGCAGAGACCCCTGGAGAGGAGGGGGAAATAAATGAGACATTAAACAGGGTCATGGGATGGTTTGGAAGAGACCTTTAAAAGCAGCCAGTGCAATGAGCAGGGACATGGCCAAGCAGAGCAGGAAGGGACAGCAATTAGACCAAAGCAATTGGAGGGGCTTCTTGCCTGGAATAATTCAGTGGGGGCAGAACAGACCTGGGATTGATGGGAAAGCTCCAAGGAGCATCCTCAGGTTGCCACAGTCCATGGAATCCTCTTCCTCCTGTCCCCGTGGAGCAAGGGCAGCTCTGCAGAGCACAGAGGGTTTAATGCCTGGGCAAGATTCAGCAGAGTCATTATTTTATTGCTGCCTTTTTGCTGCTTCAGGGGTGTTTTTCGGGTCAGATTCTTCTTATTCCAGGTTCTGGCTGCCAGTGCAAACTGGCATTTTGGGAAGGAAGAGAAGGTCCCATATGGATACGGAAGGAATACAAAGTTTGCAACTCTTATTTCAGAAGGAAGAAAATAAGTGATGGAGGCAAATGTTGGCCTGTATGGGAAGAGTCACCAAACCAGCAAGGAAATGGAAATTAGAATGAAATGCAACTGGAAGTGTCAGATTTACCACCTTATAGAAGCTCAGCCTAAATGAAATACTTCAAGTTTATTAAATGAAGGGCACTTCCATTCCAGCAAATTTTCTTTTGTGCACTTTTGTTTTGCAAAAAGCACCACCAAAAACAATCAGACCTTTGCTTTTATCCAGGAATATTCCTTGGATACCAAATCCATCTCCCACTTGGGTCTTCTCCAAGACTGTCTCTGTTGTCCTTGATACCCCACAGGTCCCTCCAGGTGAATTTTTTTCCCTTCAGGAAAGGATTTTATCCACTTTTTCCACCTGCAGCTCGAGGTGTGCCTGACCCCACACAGTGATAAGCTGGCAGTACAATGTCTCCCAGTCCAACCAGTGGCCCAAACCACGACAAGAGATTTTCTACCATGATTTTCTCATTTTTCCACCTCAGAAAGGCTTTTTTCCCTTCTCTGGGTTGAGCCATGGTCCTGCTGGAGCCAGTGGGATGTTTGCCATGGACCTCAACAGCCCTTGTTCAGCCAGTTATTCCTCTTTTGTCTTTCCCCTTTTCTTCTGAGGGGTCAGGAGTCAATGGGAACCAGATCCCGCTGGCACGGAGCGAGCAGGCAAAATGAGAAGCACATGTTTCCTGCTCCCAGAGGGGTACCTGGAGCTGATCCTCCCAAAGGGTTCCTCCCACTGAAGGAATGGCAGATTCCTTCCAGCCTGACCCTCCTGGGTGTCCTCAATCCCCCTCTCCAGCCCTGCTCCTCAACCTGTCCCAGGGTTGGAGTTTGGAGGTAGCTCAGCTGCATTTTAAGCCCTCAAGGTGATCAGATCTTGCAGCATCTCAGTTTTCATGTGGATCCCGAGCACTCTGGGCTTGCAGAGGGAAATGAGCCATGGGAAGATTCTCCTTGGTTGTCAATCCCAACTATTTGCACCAACAAATGTCTCCTAATGCACTGTCACAGTGAAAAGTGGGTTTTATTATATTTTTGCATCTATTTCTATGGAATAACCAGCTGGGAAAGCCCATGCACTGGAAAACCAGGGGGTTCCTGCACTTTATTAGTGACTTAATAACCCCCTTCCTACCAGAGCTGCCAGCAGAAGGTCCATGGGCTGTGGTAGAACCAAGACCAGGGATTGGATCTAAATTAAGATTCCTTAAAGGTTGCCTTGCCCAAGGAGAGGGAGACCCTGTGTGGAGACACGGGGCAGCACAAGCTCTGCAGGTCCAGGTGGGAGGAGGACAACCAGGACTCACCTGGCTCAGCAACCTGGGGAAGGGCTCCCTGTGTGTTCAGCTCAGCCCAGCTGGGGTTCAAAACCTCTGGCTAAAAAAGCTGGGGGAAAGAAAAATCATTAACATTTGTTTTGGTTGAAATTTTTGCTTAAAAACCAACACAAACTCAAATTCCAGTCACTCGAATTTGACTCGTTTTTATTCCAGTTTTAGCCTTAAAATGGTGGCAAAGAAGGGAAACAGGAGAGCAGGAACAGCAGAGATTTTCCTTTTATCAGTAATAAAATACTCAGCTTTAGTTTTCAAAAACAGGTAAGAGACATCATGTATATATTTTAAGCAAATAAATTAGACTTTTTCTGGACAAAGGTCATTTTTAATAGGCAACCAAAGCCTTTTGGGTGCAAGGAACGTAATGAAGAGACACCAAAGAGTATTAAACCCATTCTTTCTTCTCTCCACTCCAAAGACTCCAACCGTTTACTTTGGGGAAGAAAAAGGAAAGCAGGAGATTCTCACAGAATATTACAATTCCCACAAGACCAGGAAGGAGAGGACATTCAGCAAAGACATAAAACCCTGCCAGGATCCCGAGAGCCCAGCGAGGCAAAACCCCAGAGAATTAGGACAGACTTTGGTGTCCTTTATCATCAGAGCCCTGGAGTGACTGTGGAGGATCCCCTGGGAGGCAATTCCAAGGCCTTTTGCTTCCCTGTCTCCTGCCTGGCCCTTCAGAAGGTGCAGAAATGATTAAAGGAGACTCCTGCCAAGGTGACTCAGGCACCCAGGGCGGGAGATGAAGGTTGTGGGGGAAGCTCCATCATCTCTCCTCCTTTGGTGCCTCCAAACCACCGAACAGCAAAACCCCTCCGAAGGGAATCCTGCCCGTGATGGGTCAGCCCTGTGGCATCTCCCCACGGGAGGAATGTCTGCAGCCAGCACAGTGACACAGATCTCCAAGTACCTGACCTATTTCCCCTCGGGCCCATCGTCAGGAGCGCCTTAAGAACCAATGAAGGTGTTTAACCTGAATAACTTTGGCAATACCCACAAAACACCTGATCTTAAGTGGGTCGCATCTTCAGCGGAACGTGGAATGGGTCCATACCAGGCCCTTCAACCCAGTTGCCCCAATGCCAGGGTGAAATGGGATTTAAACACCATTTCCCAGCAAACTTCCCAATTAAAAAAAATCCCACCTGAGAAACCAGGACGCCCAAGAAGGGAATCAAGAGGTGAAGGCAACAATTCCCCAAACAAATCCATTCTCATGGAATGGTTTGTGCTGGAAGGGACCTTAAAGCCCATCCAGTGCCACCCCCTGCCATGGACAGGGACATTTTCCATAGCCCAGGGTGCACTAAACCCTGTCCAACCTGGCCTTGGACACTTCCAGGGCTGGGACATCCGTTTTCTGGGCAACTACCACGGGTCATGAGCCAAATCCACTGAGATGGGAGAGCGAGAGAAAAAGAGGGAAAGCAGAGAAATGAAAAGTGAAAAATGTCCCCTTTTGCTCATCGCTGAAGTGGTGATTTTCTGTTGCAATCAGCAAAGTGGCTCAGGCTCCCTTCACGTCTGCCCAGTCCCAAGTGACCACAAGTGACAACTTTCCCCCCCTCCCCTCCCTCCCACACAGAGATTTGCTCGAATCAGGCAAGAATCAGAACGAAGCCAAAGAATCACCATGTTTTCTGCTGCATCACCACCTGTATCACCCCTGCAATCCGTGATTTCCCTCGGCTCCCATCAGGAGGAGGAGTTTTTAGGAATCTGAGATTTTCATGTGTTTTCCCCGTTCCAGGAATTAGGACTTAAAAAAAAAAAGAAAAAAAAAAGAAAAAGAAAAAAAACCCCAACCAACCCAAGCACAGCACAGAACAAATGTGATGAGACAGAGCTAAAAATCATGAAAGTTCGCAAGGCTGGTGTTGAAAGAGAAGCCCTTTGTATGTTAATGATCTTTCCCCTTCTGTGCCCAAGCGCTACAGGGCGATTCAAGCATTCCCTGCGCTGGGAAAGGGGAAATGAGACATGGCCAAGGACAGCCACAGATTCTGGCATGTTGTTCAAACCTGCCCCACCCCAAGAGGCCACCACGAGGGAGCTGGGTTGCTCCAAGGCTCCTTCCTCTCCCCAGTCCCAAAAAAAAGCCAGGAGAGGGAACAGCGACTTTGCAGATCCCCGGGACACCAGAAGGGCTCGGGAATGCTGGGGGAGGGAAGGGATTGGGTGCAATAAGGACCCCAAAGTGGCTGTCCCATCCCTGGAAGTGTCCAAGGCCAGGTTGGGCAGGGCTTGGGGCAACGTGGAAGGTGTCCCTGCCCATGGCATGGAGCTGGAACGAGATGGAGTTTAAAATCCCTTCCAACCCAGACCACCCTGGGATTCAAAGCGGTGGAGACCGAGGTCGTGTTGCTGTCACTTCCCCTGAATCTCTCCTGCTTTTCCACTCATCCAAGAGGCTGCACACACATTCCTGCACGCAGGGACCCATCCTGGTAATCCCTCAGGATTCCCAGCTAGGGATTTTTGCTCTGCTTTGCTGCTCAGCAGCACCACGGCAGCGAAGCCCAGAGCGTTTTTGGTTTAAAAACAGCAGCCCAAACCAGGCAAAAACCCAGCCCAAAACAGCTTTACTTGTGCCCCACCACCCTGATGGCCTCATGCACTTGGGGATGGGGATATAATATCATAATGATATGGCTATTAAAAATATAACATAATGGGGGTTTAATGTCAGCCACAAGGTTTTCCCTCATATCCACGTGGCTTCCAAGGCAAGGGCCATCCCTGTCCTGGTGCTTTTTGCTGATAATCACCTATTTTTCCCTCTGCTCTGTGGATTTTGGTGTCAAGCACCACCAGGCTCTCTCCACAGGAGCAGAGCAACCTGCCTGGAGGACCTGCATGTCAGTGCCAGCTCCCCCACATTGCACAACCTCGTGCAAGACAATCCTCATGCCTTGGTTTCCTTTTCTGCACGGAAAGGCACACACGGAGCCGCTTCCCTTTCTCTGCTCCGTGGAGGTTCCAGGACTCAGAGGAGCCTTGAGCAGCAAGTCTGGCTCTTCCTGGGCTGCAGTGCCATCATCTCCAGTGAGTTATCCCTGCTTCTTCCAGCGCCAGTGAAATTGCAGTCAGCCCCTGTGATAAAATAAGTAGGACTCCACACCCACGGGAGTTCCAGGCAGGCAGTGCTGAGCCTGGCACGTCTCCCCGGGCTCTGGAGGCAGCAGGGGAGCCTTCCTTGCCTCTGCCCACTGCAACCAGCAGCACGAACTGCAGCCCTAAAGCTGCTTTTCATTTGCTCAGAGGCCCAGGCAGGAGCCCCTTTTCCTCTGGGCTGGCTGGTCGGAGCCCAAACGCTTCTCCGGGTGGTTTCTCCCCACCTCTGTAATTTCAGTGGGGACCAAAGAGCCAAAATGAGACTCCAGGCTTTACAAACCACAAGCCCTGCAGTAAATAAGGGTTAAAGGCATTTCCAGGCATGTCTATCAATTTTCTGGTGACTGTTTCATCCTTGATCTTTCTTTTTTTTTTTTAATTTTTCTTTTTTTTTAAGACGAGCTCTCTGCCCGGCTTCAAACACGCAAATAGGTCCTCATGCAAATTGCTCCTCAAGCTTTCAGCATCGACTTTGCCACATTCTTAAAGTGCTCTGTTGAGCTGGGAGTTGGAAAAGGAAGCGATAAAACGGCGTTGATTTTGAAATAAGTGACTCTGAGCTGCGTTTTACAAGGCTGGGTTATTATAAAGGAGAAACTAACACCCCCGAAGTGATCCTTTGGGATATTTCCCATGTGTTGTCGGGGTTGGGAAGTATCATCCAAGCTTCTTTCGGTCTTGGCAGTGTAATTTTGGGTTATTTGATGGTAGAGAGCAAAACTCCTTCCCCCTAAAGTCAAGTTATTTGGGGAAGCCACATCTGTTAAGTGCCATGGCTGGAAATAAACCCCAGCAGTCCTGAGCCCTTGGGCTCTGTCTTATCCCTGAGTATTTACCTTTGCAAATGTTTATATTAAATAAACTCTTTCAGGAGTTATTCAACACAATAATTATTGGGAGATAATTACCCATAACGTTATACAAGTAATAAGAATCCCAGATACAAAATCATTTTTAAATGATGCCAGGTCATGACACCACCCAAGGAAGAAAAAAACCCTTTCCTAGTTTACAAAGCACACGTTATGTCTCAGCTAATCAAATGTTAATGACCTGCAGAACACGAGTTTCTCTGCAAAATACTCTGACAACGCTGGGATATCACACTCCAAGGTGGATAAACTGCATTTCTGTTTCACATGGGAGGGATCAGGGAAGCAAGAGAGGGCAGTGACCCTGTGCTCAGCTCTCAGGGGACACAGGGACAGCAGAGGGTCAGGCTGGCCCTGCCATGAGCTCTCTGGTGGAAGCCCAGCTGCATTTGGGTTTCTCAAACTCCTCAAAAAGAGGGGATATCCACTTATTTGTGTCTTTGGTGGGAGGTCTCCCATGCCAAACCCAGCTCCTGAGAGGTGCTGGCTGGTAAAATCCATCTGGGCCTCTGCAAACCCTGCTCAGATTTTGCCTCCAGGGAAGATTTAGAACCCCAGGACCCAAAACAACCAAGAGAGGCATCGCTGGAGCCTCTTCTGCCCAAACTGTCCCGTCTCTGGAGGCAGCAAAGAGGAGTGAGTGACAGGCAAGGAGGGGAGAAACGAACCTCTAATGAGATGCAAGACAAGTCTACACCACACAATGAGCCCCAAGCGAGCTCAGGGGAGGCTGGTGCATCCACACAGCCCACACAGGGAGGTATTTCCTCATACTCAAGGTCAAACACCCCCCTCCCGAAAAACATGCAAAAATGAGGGGCCACGAAGGCGATCGCTGGGATCCTGGAGCAGCAGAGGACACCAGGGTGGCTGAGCAACTGGGGATGGTGGTTGAGGCTCTGGTGGGACACAGGACCCCACCGAGGAAGAAACCAGCTCCCAAACCTGGGGGAACTTGAGATATCAACAGAAAGATGGGGTGGGCCCTCATGGGAAGCACAGCAGGGGGATAAGGAAGGAGTTGAACCCTTCTCTGTGCCAAAAAAAAAACCCCAAGAGCCAGGAAAAGCTACTGGAAGAGTAGAACAATGAGGTCCCACTCAAGGACACGGCACCAAGACAAGGGATGGAAGAGGAAGCCTGGCTGGGAGCTGAGGAGAGGCTCTTTGCCCGGAGGAATCACAAAGCCCTGGTGGCACAGACATGCAGGGCTCTCCGGGGGACCCTTGGATGGGAGTTGTTGACCCCTGGAGAGCTGATCCCTTCCCGTTCTGCTTGATCCAGGACAGTCCTTAATGAAGAACAAGAATCTCCCTGAGAGCAGCCTTGGGCTTGTAAACCAGGAGCAGCCATAGGGTAACTATTAAGAAGCTGCAGCTGCTCCATCCCTGGATGTGTCCAAGGCCAGGTTGGACGGGGCTTGGAGCACCCTGGGCTGGTGGGAGGTGTCCCTGCCCATGGCAGGGGGTGGGAATGGATGGGCTTTAAGTTCCCTCCCAACCCAACCCATTTCTTGATTGTGTGGTTCTAACTGGCCCTACTGGGAGCTGCTCCCAGAGGGATCAAGGTGTTGCCCATGGTGGGACCACCACTGGCAAGCGATGCCAGGAGGCAGAAGGCTGGGAACACCCTCAGCCTGAGCAAAACTCCCTCTGCAGAGCCACAGAGCTCCTCCCGAGCTGCCCTCGCTCCATCCTCCCACCAAAGCCAGGTCCAAACCCTCGGTGGAGCCCCCGGGTCACGAGGACACGGCCAACCCCAAGCGTGGCAGCAGAAGCCACCAGGCAGCTCCCAGAGTGGTGTGTCAGCAGCGGGCAGGCTGGAAGGTGCCAAGGCTGGCTCTGCTGCCCCGGTAGCCTTGGCAGAGCCTGGGGCTGACATCACCCTCCCAAGCCCAGGGCAGAGGCTCCGTGCCGGCGGTGCCCGGCGCCCACGTGACGTGGAGCTGTGTCAGCAGGAGCGTGTTGTGGCGTGAGACGACATTGCCGTGTCCTCCATGACATCACCCCGGGACCACGGGGCAGGTCGGTGGGGTTACGACACCCCCACCAAAACCAGCACCCCAGCCAGGGTCACCCTGCCAGGTGGCAGCAGGACAGCCCTGCTCGGAGTGCCCCTCCAAACAGAGCTGGTGTCCCCCACCCCAAATCCCAGCTATTTCCTCGGGTTCACTCCCTCTTAACCCTTCCCAAAAATCTCAGCTTGGTTTTGTTCCTCCTTAACACCGATGAGGGTTGTCAGTTTAACACCAAGGGGGTTCTCAGGGGTGTTGGTGTCACTGTGAAGCCAAGAGGAAAGGAGGTAAATTCCCTCCAAAAACCCACCCATGGGCTGGGACGTCCCCCAGGGCTTTGTTAATTTGGTCTGATGTGCTGCTGGTGGGTTTGATTTTTTTCTTTCATTGCAATATAGAATCATGGGATGATTTGGGGTGGAAAGGACCGTAAAGCCCATCCAGTGCCACCCTCATGCCATGGGCAGGGACACCTTCCACTGGACTAGATTGTTCCAAGCTCTGTCTGGCCTGGCCTTGGACACTTCCAGGGCTGGGGCACCCACAGCTTCTCTGGGAAATCAATTCCAGCCCCTCCCCACCCTCACAGGGAGGAAACTCTTCCTAAAACATATACATATATATATCCCTGCAAATGAACAGGCTGATAATGAGTTGATGGCCACAGGAGGAACAAGGAAGCCTCATCCATAAGCTCATTAAATCTGCCTTTGGAAAAAAAAGAGGGAATCTCTACCCTAAGATCTTCCCTTGGTCCTGAGCAAAGCAGTTCAGCACAGGGGGAACATCATGGGGACACCACTCAGAG
>JAWWMO010000332.1:0-13952 GCA_035047845.1 Dendrocincla fuliginosa | reverse complement strand
CACCACAGGGGCTTCACTGACCTGATGGGTGCCCAGCTTGGCTTCCTACACACACCACACTCACACAAGGTTTCCCTACACACACCACACTCACACAAGATTTCCCTTTCCCCATACCGGGTTTCCCACAGCAGAGCCTCAGATCCCTGGATCTTTCAAATAATTTACTCACATTGCAACAACAGACCAGCAGCCCGAGCTGGGTGCCTCCCCAGCAAAGGAAACCCAGGGTTTAATCCATCCCAGTGTAAGCTCAAATGTCTGGGGGCAGCAGCTCCTGCTGTCCCTGCGTTGGTCACACATCTGTGCCACAGGTCCCCTTGCCCTTTGGGAACCAAAGGGCCAGCAGTTCATGGCCTCTTGTCTTGGGCTCTGCCACCCAGAGCTCAGCCTGCAGCTGCACCCTGAGCTACCTGCTCTAAATTTATTCCTCAACATCAGTCTTCAAAGAAGGTCCTTTGACTAGCAGGAAAACCTCCATGTTTAACTATAATAGCAAAGATTTAAAAGGCCCTTTCACTGAAAAACTTCCCCAAGCTCACAAAACATGCTTCATTCTAAGTGTTGCTCCTACCAAGAACTTCATTAGTAGACGAAGGAGAGTTCTTCTGCACACAGCATACTGTTCTTGGTCGGGCACATTAAGTATTTAGTAGGATGTTAAGGCAGACAGAGGTAAGCCTCTGTTGCCTCAGAAGGTGCCACAGGGTTTTTAATGAGTCCGAGCAGAAAGGACTCCGTTTCTTAATGAAATGGATTCTGTGTGCCAGCAGAGCACACAGGGGCCATTGGCTGGAGCACTCACAATGCCGTGGTCAGAGCACAGCAATGCCACATCATAGGTCTGTTGTGCTACTCCCAAGGTTTCTAGGAAGTGTCCTTTGTAGTTCTTCTCAAATGGACATGTTTATTAGACAAAAATCTACAGCAGTTAGACACAGCAATGCGTCACATAGGTCAATATATAAAGAGATGTTCCTTGTAATTGTTCTGGATGGCTTTAATGATCAATTTCTTAAGCAGTTATGGGCTGTCAGTAACTATGGACCCCACTGCACAATTATTTAATGTTGCCAAAAAGGAATGTTTCTTGCATCTGTACTGGAGTCACTGTGTGTAGCAAGATGAATCACTATTACCTATGAAATTTGTGGTAATGAAAATAACACACTGTCACTCAATTTTAACCACAATTTCAGTGATACATGTAGAAAAAAGAATCTAATATTTTTATGAGGCGCTGTCTCAATTTAAAAGAAAATTATTCCCTTTTGCTCTGTGTATTCCCCTGTCATTTCAAACAGATTCCTTAATACCGTGCTGCTTCTGCTTGAAGAAAATGAGTCACAGCAAAGTAACCTCAGAGCAGATTTGTTGTTACACTAGTGGTATGACCTTCACGATTAAAATTTAACACCCTAATTCATACTCTGCTACCGTGTCAGAGTCAGGTTTTGTGATACAGAAGTTTTGGTGGTATTTGCTGTTGCAGCTAATGCTTCCCCATCTCTGGCACACAAACAGCTTCTGGCTGACATCATCAACTGGGTCACTAAATTGATTTACTGAAATTATTTTTATTGCTTCCTCACTTCACCACAGGGGTGTTTTCTAGACTGTGTCTTTCCATATAAAACCTTGCTCCACAGACCTTGCTTGTTCAGGGATATTTGGATCTGCAATAACAGACATGCAAATACTTAGCAGAAAAAAAAAAAAAAAGATAAAAGAAATCTTGTTTTCTACTAGAACTGTATTTATTGGTTCTTTTCCTGCAAAATATTCCTCTGGAAGTTAGCATGAGCATGGAAATTATTACAGCATGAATATAGAAATTTTTCATATTGGCACAAAAGGTCGTTAAAGTGTATAGCTTAATCAGATCTTGCCTTTTTTAATTCAACATTTCTGCCTTGGAAAGTCTTCTTTCCAGGGGGATGCTGGGGATTCCTGCTATTGAGGCAAATCCCTACATGGCTCAAAGCCAGGACAGCTGTACTACATTTCATAGCTTCCTGGTAGAGCAGGCAGGAAAGACAGAGGTAGACTATGAACAGCTTTTCTGATTGTTAAATTACAATGCACAATTTAATGCATGTTCAACATTACGCCAATCTAGAAAGAATCTAGATGATGTCAGTAATCATAGGTCTCCAGATTTTGGCCATGAGACACATAAAGGAAAAGTTTTGCTATGCCTTATTCTGTGAAATGAGATAGAGTTGGTAATTTCATTACTACTATGAAAAAAATTGCCTTTTATTTGCTCCTAATTTTAGATGAGGAAAGTTGGACAGCTAGTCCATATGCATTGGTAACCCAATGCTGGGAGAAAGGCTGGACCAGTGCTAATGTCAAAAATAACAACCCAGTAACTATCCATATTTAATCCAGCATAAACTTTAGCATATAAAAGGAGTAGCTGCTACATAAATCAAATTGATAGCATCAGCTTGGTAGAGATATGCTACATGGCATAATAATATCCACAATGAATATTAACAACATGCAGGTCTTACAACTACTCATTGCGGCACCTCACCCCACCAGGGAAGGGAACACACAGGTGCTCGTTCAAAAGGAATAACAAAAGCCAGAGAGTCCACAAAAGATGGCAAAGTTCTCTTAGTAAATTATACACGTGGCATGGAAATCAGTACACTAGTCCCTTATCCTCTAGTGTAAACACACAGCAGTGAATTTTGAGTAAGGAGTAGGGTGAAAGATAAGAGAGACATTCAGAGAGGGAGAGGGGAGAAGGGGAAGGGGAGGGGAAGGGGAAGGAGGGAGGGAGGGGGGAAGGAGGGAGGAAGGAACGCCAGTCCTGGCTCCAGTGTCGATCCAAGTGATGGGGTGTCCAGGGTCTGGGGGCTTTGTGGAGGTACCTTTTCATAGATAAGTTTCCTGAACCTTGGAGCTAAGTTTCTCACTTTCTATGCAGATTAGCTATAACGCACAGTTCATTCTTCTAGACCTTTTTGGAAAGGGTCTGAGGGCTTCAGGAGTCTTTGCTCCGCTTAATCCTCCCCTACTGAGTCAACCTTTGGTCGACAGTCTGACTGAAAAAATACCTTCTTAGTTATGAAAAAATTTGTGTAAAGCCTTTGCCTTCACATAACACACATTGCTACTTAAAATGTCATTCATAAAACACATTAAATAGACTGAGAACCTGATAAATCTCAAATGTTTCTGTCAATAGCATCACCGCAATCAGAATCTTTAGTCACACAGATTTTGAAGAAAAGCTTGCAACATTTTCCATGACATTTAAGTTAAATGTGAAAACATTTTTAGTGTCAAGTGTGAAAGCTCAGTTTGGAAGACCATTTAGTTTTCAATACTCAATGGATGCAACAGATACTGACTGTTAAAGAATAAGCTCCCTCTGATTGGCAGCTGCATTCTACAAAAAAAACAATACCCTAATGTAGGATAATTAGTCCATTAATTCTGAAAACCCTCAACCAAGAGATTCGTAATAATGAATAATAAGTTATTTCAGTATCAGTAGAAGTTTTCTTACCTAGTTTTAAAACTTCGACACATACAAAGGGTATTCAGTTCCACATATTAGAACTGTATTTCAGTCAGTCATCTGTACTTTCCTTTTTAATCTAAAACATAGAATCAAATTGGATAACCTCTATCTTCATTTTATATTCCTACAGATAAAAAACCAAACACCACAGCCTCAAGTACTGTTATTATATTAACACAGTATTATATAATACTGTTATTATATTAACAGTATTATATAATAATACTGTTATTATATTAACACACACTAAATAAGGCTGAAAACAGCCTACAAGGATGAACTCTGTTTCTCTTCAATACTATCAGCAAAGTTTCTGAATTCACATTTTCCAAGTGTATTTTTCAGATCCCTCTAAGTGCCTTTTACATTAAGTATACAGGTCAACAGAGAATCATAGAATCAATTAAGTTGGAAAAAACCTTTAAGACCATCAAATGCAACCATAGATCATAAAGTTCAATATTATTCCTATTAAAAGTTTTAAATCAGCCACTTGGATGAGTATAACTCCTAGGCTGGCCAATAATTACAGCCTAAATGATAGTTAAGTCATCCTGATGGCATTTTTCAATATCATTCCACTACACAAATAACATTGATGATAACATTAAGCCTCACTTTTATAAATCAATCATGTCTTTAGAGATTTCTTCTATTAAATAATATAATTTTACTTCAACCTTTTGCAGTTATAAGAATTGTGACAAGAAGAACGTATACAATTAAATGTAAATCCCTATACTTATGCTAGCTTTTCTTTTTCTCTCAAGATAGATATGTGAGTGGTGACTTAAACATTAAAACCAGGTATAACAGAGTTCAGGGACAGTGAATTTTTCCCCACAGATCTTGTAAATAGCATGTAATATTTTGTGCAAGATTCAGCTTCTAATTTTTATTTTATAGTACCTTATCTGTCAGATCAAGAGAAAGCTGTTCCTGTACTTAAATAGTCCATAGATTTTTATACCAGATCACCTCTTTAGGGTTTTTTTTATTTTTCTGATGAGCTATTTAGAAAGGACTTCAGTATAGCATTATAAGGAAGGTTTAATGAAACCCTATCAACATTTCAGCTTTTTTTCTCTGACTTGACAGTAGAGCAGCACTCAACATTCCATGAGCACTGTAGCACCCACACAACCAAAAGATTAGAAGTTCCATTAGTCATTTTGTCTACAGGTCTTTCATGAACAATTATTTCATTTATAAACAGCTGCCCCTTGCAAAAATAAAAATCCCTCAGATGCTGTTTCCCAGGAAAAGTTCCAAATTCTGTGATGACATGCTTGTTGCTGGCCAGCACTCAGTTTAGTAAGATATTCAGTACTCACGACCTCTGTATGCTAGTGCAGTGATGCTTTCACTTTTACTTCCAGGTCACTACTAAAAATACCAGTTATGGCTAAAAGTGATCTCCAGAGAACTCTACTGGAAAAGAAAACTCATGAGTAACTATTTTCCTATTTAAAAGTTTTATATTTGTGTTTGGGTTGGCATTTGATATCCCCATTAACTTGGAACTCTTATCTACTCTCTAGAGACATCATCTTCACCAAGGGGTGCACCAGGGGAAACAAACCAACAGTGCAACAAAATCTAAGGATTTAAAGAAGACTGAAGACATCCCATTCATTTAACTTGTGTTTGCAAGCAGAATTCTCTGGTTCTGCAACTTGGATTATAACCTTTTTCCCAGCAATTGTGGTCTTATTTTTGTCACAGCTATACCAAATGCAGAGTAAACAACAAGAAAACCCCCAAGCACACCTACTACAGTGCTTTTATGGAGAATGAGAAATTACATTACTTCCAATAATTACCTCTCACACTCAGGCCAGTGAAGCAAAGACCTATTTCCTCGTGGAAGCAGCAGGAAATTCAACTGCCAGAATTAAAGAATTGCTTGCAAGCTGCTCAAACCTCTCCTTCTAACATGGCCTTGCTCCCATGTGGTGTCTATCAGGATAAGTTCTGTAATGATCAGCTATAAAATTAAAGTCAAGTCTATTCCTTTAAAAACTTTTACCTTGATAGAAATTACATAATTAACTGACAGGATGAGAGAAATAAAATGAGAAAGTATAAACCCGTTTTCATTGACATAGCAAGGCAGAGATGTTTAATCTTTCTTTGCCTCTGTGTTCAATACTGGTGACAGACTAAAAGGGTCCCAGTGTTCTGAGTTGGAGGACCACGGCTGTGAGAATTATCAACCCCCAGCTGACCCTGAGCTTGTGCAGGATCTTTAACAGCATCATAAAGGACTTGGGTGCAGCACTAGAAGGTATACTAAGTAAGTTTGCTGACAACACTGATTTGGGGGGAGCTGTTGAGTCCCCCAAAGGCAGAAAGGCCCTGCAGAGAGACCTCGATAAAACAGAAGGATGGGCAATCACCAACCATATGATGTTTAACATGGGAAAGTGCCTGATTCTGCCCCTGGGATGGGGCAACCCTGCATGTACAGACAGTCTGGGAAGAAGAGGCTTGAAAGGAGCACTGTGGGAAAGGAACTGGGGGTTCTGGACAATGCCAAGTTGAATATGAGTCAGCAGTGTGCCCAGGAGGGCTGTGTCCTGGGGGGCACCAAGCAGATCATCGCCTGCCAGTTGAAGGAGATGCCTGTCCCTCTCTAGTCTGCGCTGGTGCAGCCTCATCTTGAGTACTGTGTGCAGATTTGAGTGCTGCAATGTTAGAAAGTATCCAAAGGAGGGGTAAGAAGATGGTGAAGAGCCTATGGGAAGCCATACAAGGAGCAGCTGAGGTCACCTGGCTTGTTCAGGCTGAAGAAGAGGAGACTGAGGGGAGACCTCATAGCATCCTATAACTTCCTCATGAGAGGAACTGAAGGGGCAGGCACTAACCTCTTCTCTGTGGTGACCAGTGACAGAGACCCGAGGGAATGGCCTGAAGCTGTGCCAGGAGAGGTTTAGGTTGGACATCAGGTAAAGGTTCTTCACCCAGAGGTGGTCAGGCACCAGGACAAGCTCCCCAGGGAAGTGGCTGCAGCCTGCCAGAGTTCAAGTAGTGTTTGGACAACACTCTCAGGCACATGGTGTGATTCTTAGGGCAGGGCCAGAAGGTGGACTTTGAGGATCCTTATGGGTCCCTTCCAACTCAGGATATCCTATGATTCTATGTATCTACAAACTGTAGAAAAGTTATTACAAATTGAGGAGATGTGACGCTTTACACAGGCAGATAGGACAAAGGGGAATGGTTTAAAACTAAATGATGAGACATTTAAACCAGATGTTAGGAAGAAATTCTTTACTCAGCAGGTAGTGGGACACTGGAACAGGTTGCCCAGAAAGGTTGTGGATATCCCATCCCTGGCAATGTTCAAGGCCAGGCTGGATGGGTTTGAGCAATGTGGTCTAGTGGAAGGTGTCCCTGTCCACAGCAGGGGAGTTGGAATTAGCTTATCTTTAAGATCCCTTTCACCCCAAACCATTCTATGATTCTATTATATTCAAGGCCCATTATATGGAAACATGATTAGAAATCTATGTGGGGATTTAGGGGTGAAATGATGACATTTATCTCAGGAAGTGTCTTAAGCAGTCTTGTTATACCTTATGCACACAGAACCAGGAACAAATGAAGGCTTCTATTACGCTGGGGCTCTGTATTGGCCCCTATATGACATGTACACACAGTAAGAACTGTTAGTACTCCCACCCAACACCAACCACATTACCTACTTTGGAGTCATTATGATTCAGCTAATTTTTGAAAATAGCAGTTTTCACATCCTTACCTTTTATTACTTCATCCAATTTTCTTGATTATCTAAAACAGGCTACAGATCTATTATTTCCATATATCTGATTGAGAACTGCTCTAAGATTTCATTTTCCTAACATCTCCATTAGGAAATTCCTTTTAATAAAACTGATTTTAGTTCATACATTTTCAAAAGCATCACAATGGAAAGAAAAAAATCCCTTTTTTTTTGTTCTACAAAAAGTGTAATCAAGTTAAATACAAGATGTTTCTTTTAGTGCCACATAAGGCAAGACTCATACCAAATTTAAAATGCTAAAGAATACTGTTTGTTTTGTACAAAACATGAGACTATCTCATGATCACGCTGACAAACAAAATTATACAGCTTCCTGACATTACCCATGTCAGTGAGATGTACTTTTGGCATTTTGAAGTGTCTATTGTTATTTGTAAATAACAGCCAATACTTTTGATCTTTACTGACAAAGGTGGGAGAAATACCATTTGAAAGTAAGGAACAGTTTGAACAAGCAGAGCGTGGTTTGGGTTTTTTTGCCACAGGGATCTACTTACCATTAAAAGCACAGTTAAGAAAAGTAAATAGTTTTAAATATTGATTACATTCTAAAGCTTTATGCAGTTTTATAAAGTATATTTCCATGAATATCTGGTCTTACATAAAATAAAGTCGAATTTTAACAGAATGAAATTGATGCCTGGCTAATCAACAATAGTTGCCTGCAAATAAAGCAAAATATTTTTGTCCTTAATTGAACATGGGAATTAGAAGGCTTCAGAAGGCTGCTGACTAGTCTGGAAGATCTTCAAAGCTGTTGTAAACATATCTGCCAGAAAACATTAGAAAACCAACAAAATATTCTATTTTCTCCCCCAAACTAAATAACTTGTTAAATCTCTCGAAGGCTCTACGTCCTCATCAAAGCAACCTATTCCCCAGGCCTCATCCTTGGAATTCTTCAGAAAATGCTTTCTCACAGCAGCCTCAGGAGACTGGCACTGGTAAAACTGAGCTGATTTAGCAACAACCTAATGAGGGTACGGAAAAGGGAGACAGTGCAATATTGCCTTTTAATAGAGCAAGATAGGGCTTAAGTGCACCAAGCATAAAATGAATAGGCACCAAGGGTTTTGATCTAGGTTATAGTATTTATTTGCTAGCCAAACAAAAGAGGAAGCAACTGAACAGCCCAAGAAGACATAAAATTCAGGATGCTGGGGCATTTGTATATCCAAGTGTCTCCATTCCTTTTTCACCTCAGGAGATGAAAAGTCTGAGAGCAAACAGCTCCTCTATGAGAAAGATGCATTGTGAAATGTCTTTAATCACATTCTCTATTCTGTCATGGTGGGTCAGGTTAGAAATCAACAAGTTATAAGTGGGGTCCTATGACCCTAATTCTGATATACAACAATAAAGGTGGTCAGGTAAGATAAAAGCCATACCTAGCCATGTTATTTTGTGCACTTAACTAAAAGGTCAATAGGAATGTGACCACAAAGTTCTAGTTTTCCTCAGCTTTCTGCATAGATCTTTGCAGAATAATATATAAAACCTGTGTGAGATCCCCTTCTGGTAAATAAGATTGTTTTGTACAGAGCAAATCAGAGTTTGAAAGAGCTGCTCAGTCAGGAGAGTAGTAAAAACACAATATTCCTCAGACTTGTGTGCAAATCCATCTGGAATTTAGTTCTGTTAGAGAACTGGACACCAAAACAAGCAACCTGTATATTCCTTCAATTTCTATTTCAATTCCAGAAATTGATCCAAAATTAGGAATCACTGGTTAATTACATACATATCACAGGCATGGTGCTGCTTCAGGTCTTGCCCTGAACAAAGCTTAGGCATTTACCTACTTAGAAGAAAAAGGAGTCACTTGTTTTGGTCACTGTATTTTCAGTCATAAGCAATACTGCTCTATGTATTTCCAGTCAGATCTGAAAAAAATATCCCTCTCCCCCTACCCTGTCCCCAGATTTCATTTACAGAGACAGACCTAATTGTGGTTTATAACAAATGCTGAGCTCTTGGTGCTATGATTCCAATTCAAAAGAAACACGCAAGGAGGTTGATCCCATTCAGCTGAAAAACTGATGCCTGCAGAACTTCAGTGGAGAACTGTTGGTGGGTAGAAGGTACCCAGGACAATGGTTTGGCTCAGGCTTAGAGTATTTCCATGGGAAAAGCACTGCAGTGAAACTCATTAATAACTGAATTCATGCCAGAAGAGATTTTGGGGGGGATAATATTCTGCTGTGAATTATACCTGAGTGTACTGAAGAATACAACTCGTATTCTCAAAGGAAAAAAAAATCCAAATATTTTTTAAGTAGAATTAGTAGATACTTTATAGATGGACTGGTGCAATGAAAGAGATGGCAAAAAAAAAAATATTGTAAACTTTTAAGAAAAATGAGTAAAAAAAACCCACAAAGTTTAATATTTTTTGGTGCTGAAGTGGAAAAAAGCTCTGTGAACTTTTCCACATTTTGCAAAATTAAGATGAAAGAGATCAAAGCAGACAGTAATTGACAGCATGGATGAAAAATATAGCAGAAGTTTAAAGCACTGTACATGGCTAAAGATAGATTTTTATGCATTGGATAGTTCCTTTGCAGGAACTGGAATTCTGTAACTGCTTTCAGAGTCGAGCAGGTAATGCTGTTTGTGGCCAGGCAGGTTAAGGTGTATGCACAACAGAGAGAGTGAAGCATAGTGGGGTAAAAGAAACCATGTGGTTTTAAGTGCAAGGATAAACACAACAGTTTTAATGCTTGAAAATAGTGAAATACAGATAAACTTTTACTGAAGGAAACATAAAATATGGTGGAAGGTAGTGCTATATTGTAATAGCTGTAACTAATACGGAAAAAAGCATTCTTTGTTTTGTTAATGTCTCCTCTCATTTGCCTCCTCTCATTGAGGAGGCAAAAAATGGTGCAAAGTGAACACACAACCTCAAGAGCAGATTCAAAGTAAATAACTGAGATGATATAGTCACAAGAATAAGGCAGGTTTTTTTAAAAAATCCTCATTAAAAGCAAAATGGCCAGGTTAAAAATCAAAAATTTTTTTTTAAAAGAAAAGAAGCACACACACACAAAAATCCAAATGACTGAAAAAAATCTCCAACCCATATGGCAGTATCCTACTGGAAAAGCATAACTGAATATAAATACACAGTAAAAGAGAAAACAAATAACCAACCCCAATTGTTCATAGGTTTGACAGAATCTGTGCTGCAAAATTGTGTTAATAGTCCCTTTTTATTGTCAAATCTTTGAACCCTCATCCTTTTAATTCTTTCTCCATCTTCTTTTTTGTAAATTCTGTTCCTAATTCCAGAAATAATTCTAAACTTAACCTATAGCTATTACCTGGGTTATAAACTACTCATTAGCATTTCAACTTCTCTTTCCATCAACCCTTTTCTTCTGTCAGCAAATGGAAGAAAGGCTAAATTATTTATAATAAGAAAAAAAAATCAGGGAAGGTTTTTGTGGTTTTTGCACAGAGTAATGAAAGAACACACACCTTCTTTATTTTCTAAGTTGTATACTGCAGTATAGGTGCCCATCAAGAAAATTGTATAAGTATTTAGACTGTAACAGGTATTCATTGCAGTTAAAAACATGTGCATACACATTTACTGCTTCTAATTTCATCCCTGTGGACATACTCTGGCAATAGAATTACTAAGATATAGCTAAATCTAATTACAATCACTGGCAGCTCTGGGTGAAAGCAGTGCTATTGAATATTGTAAAAGGGAGAACATCATTTATAATATCTACCTTCTCATCCTCCTTGCATTGTTATGTCGTTGTCCCTAACACAGCTTGCAGGAAACAGCAGCAATGCTATGTATATCTTACAAAAACGATTCAACACTAAAGATGAATTACAAAATACACCAAAACAAAATAAATTGATGTCTAAAAACTTCTAGAGTTAAACAGCCAACAATTTTAATTTTTAAGCTTCATTAGCTTTTGATATGGCAGACACGTACCCTAGACTTGTTTTCATTTTTGTTGGATTTAATAATAAAAAAGTACTTGAGCTGTTTAAAAAAAAATCAGAAATAAATGTATTTGCTAATGCTAAAAAGAATTCTGCCACTTTCCCTGAATAGCCCACATGTTCACTCCTCTGAGTTTGCAGGTTCCTCTGCACTCAGTCACAAGAGAGCAGATTAAATCTAAGGGGATGTGCTATACAGTATCTGCAAGTAGGGCTGCAGAAGCCATTTATGTCCTGGCATTTCTGAACTGAGTAACAGTGCACAGTCCACAAAAAGCAGCAATGGCACCTGAAAGAAATTCCAGCAACAACTGAGTAACAGTTAACACACATTATATTACCTTAAATAACCATACCAAAAAAATCAGCTATTTAAAAATTCTGTTCATAGCAATTTCCCTGTCGTCTTCTATAATCTTTTAAGAGCTGTTTCTGAGTTGAGCCCAAGAAGGGGGGTGGAACCTAGAGCCATGTGGGCATGTCTATGCTGCTATGCTGTACCACTCATATTGTCACTGGGGGCATGGCTTTTGGGGGAGAGGAAAAGATGAATGCACACCTGAAGTGTGCCATTGTGTTGCACTTCTCCCTTGGCCAGTGCTGCAGACTGTCCCTCTCTTGCCACTGCCCATCCCTTCCTGTCCCTTAAAACATTGCTACCACAGCGAGCTGTGCAAGGAAGCCAGGAGAGTGAAAATAAAGGCGGAGGGGGGAGACCACAGCTCACAAAATGTGAACTTTGTGAAGGCCCAAGGGAGGGAACGACACTTTAGGTGTGTGTGATGCTTCTCCAGGTGTGTGATGTCTATCTAAGGACCAGCAGCACCCTGGGTGTGTGATGCTCATCTCTACGAGCCAGGCTGTGTCACAGGGGCTCAGGAAGGCAGGTGGTGCCAGCTGCAGAAATATCTGGCATCTCATTTTTGGCTACACCAACCCACAGTCTCTGCCTTTGTCCCTCTCTCACTGGAAGGGTGAAAGGGAGTGGTTTGCTTGGTGTTTAATTCCCAGCTGGTTTTAAATCACTACAAGCCCACAAACGCCTTGGTTTCAATTCAACACATGTTTCCTTTTACCTTGCACGTTAAGCTAAAATAATGTTGGGTTTTTTAAGTTGCCTTCAACAGATAACTCAGAAAATATCTTCTCCAGCCTCTGGTACTCAAAACTACAAAAAAGACATTAGTCAATACTATTTGGAGAAATACAAAAGACTGGAGGAGCCTATCCCTGCATATGTGCTTTTAAGGGTGTGATAAAAACAAAGTAATTCCTGTAGATGGCCTAGTTTTTACAATAGTTCCATTAGGATTCACAGCCTTGCAGGCTTTATCTCAGCAACCAAAACTGTGCTGGAGGTTTCAACTCTTTCAAAAGGAAAGCAGGGACCAAGCTCTCAGAAGAACCAAGTGACATGACAGAAATTCAGCATCTGCAGGGGTTTCTTCTTTCTTCATTTTAATGTGTGTTTCCAAACTGAGGATCAGGCAGACTTTGCATTTGCTTCACTTACTAGCTTTCTTCTACTTTCAATGAGGACAAATGAGTTTGCTGCTAAACTCCATGATAAGCTAATCCATAATCAACAAAATTTTCATACTGCATTTCATACGAGGATCTAATGGCTCAACATGTGAGTCAAATAATCCCTGCCTTTAAGAATCCCCAAGTGCTTATCTACAAAAGTGACACTAATGGCTTCAAAGCTCTTTGTACAGACTTTTAATATGTATTTATATGGTCATATGCATTTCAAAATGCCTCTAAATACTGTTATGATAATGAACACATAATAAAAGTACACAAAATGTATGTAGAGCTGAGACCAGGAATCACCATGATTTATATGGTGATGCGAGAAAAACTTCTCAAGTGCATGAAGAGTAAAATAAATCAATTTAAATCTGTTATAAGAGAACAAAAGCAGTAAATCATATTGAAACCCTCTTAATATTTTGAACAAACACATAAACTGAACTTATATTACCCATTGCTTATGTGCAGGTATGTGAAGATAAGAGTTCAAGGATCAGAAAAACTAGGTTTCTTGCATATCACTAGCTTGACAGACAGTCTCTGGTGAATGGTGAAATGTCACAGTCCTCCTGTATGAAAAACTGATTCAAAGCCTACATCCACTGAGAAGTATTTACCAGCAAAAATAAAGGTGACCCTGAATTTAGTTGTGTGCTCACTGAAGTAAGGATTAAACCCTCACTTATCCTACTCTGTTCTTCTCTGTGTATAGGAGGGCTTAACTCATTGTTTGAAAACTGGCCAGATGAAATACCACAATTCTACTCCCACATATGACATATAATATGTCTTTGTTTAAGGCATGTATATTCAAAACTGTCAATTTTGCCTTCTGAAATTTTGGTTGTGGTTATCATAATAGGCAATGTTTGAATTCAGTTCTGATTGGAATTAGTAATCTTCAAGCCCACATACACAATAAGTGATTTATCATAAGGTAATTTAGAGTCTAAGTGCCGTGTGACAGGAAGGCAATTTGCACTGTCCTTCATAAAATATTTAGAGGTATAACCTTAACATCCTGTTAAGGATGACTAGAGCATACACTTAGCAATATGGTTCACATTTGGGGGGGGGGGGGGGGGAACAAAACAAAAA
>JAWWMO010000331.1:0-13955 GCA_035047845.1 Dendrocincla fuliginosa | reverse complement strand
CCCTGTCCAACCTGGCCTTGGACACTTCCAGGGATCCAGGGGCAGCCACAGCTTCTCTGCCCAACCTGTGCCAGGGCTCCCCACCCTCACAGGGAAGGATTTTGTCCTCACAGGGAAGAATTTCTTCCATGAGAAGCTCCTGCTGGGTCTCTGCTGGAGCCGTGTGTGGCACATCCCAGTCCACCAACACCTGCTCTCCCAAGACTTGGCCCTTCCAGCTCTCCTCAGCAGTCACTTCCATCCCTCTTCCCACCCTTCTCCTGGGCTGGGGGCTGTGCCTCCTGCTCCGTGCCACATCTGCTGCCTGGCCCCCTGCCAGCCTCACCCCCCCTTGCTCTGGACCCCGCACACTGTAAACATTTACAATTTGAGGAAATTTTACCCTTAATTCATCCCAAAGGCACGTAAGCTCAGATTGAAGTCGTAAAACCTGCTCTCCCTCCGACTGCAGCAGGTGGGATGTGAACTTGAGCTGAAGAGCGTGGAATTCTCCAGCCTTCCCAACACAAATGCCCAGCGGTGCCAGGGCAGTCCAGCATGGGGCTGCCATCCACCTCCTCCAGCAAACCTCAGCTCAGTGTCCTCCCACTGGATCTCGAAGACGAGAAGCCTCCTCCAGCCAAGGGTAGCTTGGGTTCTGCCATGGCCAGGTGGGACCAGGTGCTCCCCTGGCCACCACCATCCCCTTCCACTGCTCCCTCCACCATCATCCTCCACAGAAAATACACTGCCAGGGCACTCAGGGCTGGCTGCATCGTGTACCCTCATCCCTCACCTTCCACGGCTGTGGGTTTTGAGGAGAGAGCCATCCCAGGAACACAGAATCATGGAATTGTTCTAAGGAAAAGACTTTTAAGACTGTGAAGTCTAACCCGGCACTGCCAAGGCCACCATTCACCCAGGTGCCACATCCACAAGGCTTTTAAATCCCCCCAGGAACGGGGACTCCACCACTGCCTTGGGCAGTTGTGTCAAGGCTGGATAACCCTTCCCATGAAGATATTTTTCCTAATATCCCTGTTAAACCTTCCCTGGCACAACCTGAGACCGTTTCCCTTTGTCCTCTCACTTGTTTCCTGGGAGAAGAGACTGATCCCCACCTGGCTGAGCTGAGAGGACACAGGTTTGGACATCCCCTTCCAGAGCAAGAGCAAGTTCAAACCTCAGTGTTGGACAATAGGAGACAAACTGAAGGTCATTCCCTGGGAGGGCAGACATGTATCCACCTCCAGATCCCACGGACTGGTCCCATTGTTTGGAGACTATTTATTCCTCTGGAGTTTTAAAATCTTTATTCTTATCTGCCTGGTTATTTATGTAACTGTTTGATTTGTGAGTCAGACTCATGCACAGGGTAAAAGTTCACATCTCCCCGATCTGGGAAGCACAAAGACACAGTTCATGAGCTCCACATGTTCCTTTTGCCATGTTTTGACCCCGCTGAGCAGCAGGAAAGGCTCAGGGAGCCTCGATGCCTTCTCCTGCTGCTGGACAAGAGTGGGAACTTGTCCTGTGAGCACAGGATCTGGCCAGGATCGACTGAGCCTTGCCAGGCTCTGGCTCTGCAGGGCTGGTACCTGCAAGAGGAGCAGGAGACATGACCAAGCCCTGGAGCTGTTTCCTGAAAAACCTCCTTTGCAGGAGATGGAAACCATGAGGAACTGCCCTTGTCCTGCTCTCACAGCAGGCAACAAAAAGCAGGATCCATCACACAGACAAATTTCTATTTGCACCATTAGGGTCTACCCAACTAAAATGTCACAGGTACTTGTAAATCATAGAATCCTGGAATGGTTTGGGTTGGAAGAGTCCTAAAAGCTCATCCCATTCCACCCCCTGCCATGGCAGGGACACCTTCCACTAGCCCAGGCTGCTCCAAGCCCTGTCCAACCTGGCTTTGGACATAAATGGATGAGGACACCAGAAATGCCCATTCTCAGCATTGTTTCCCCATCATGTTTACTGGGGTTAATTTGTGCCCCAGGAAAGGGACCAACACAAGACCCAAATACTCCCAGATCTGACACCACTGACACCACCCACACACAGAAGGGCTCCCCCTTGGGCAGCCCCCAGCTCTGGTGGGGACCTGGCTCTGGCTGCAGAGGGGTGGGTGAGCCCCAGGAGAGGAAGACAGTGTTGAAAAGCAGCCTGAAAAGCTGCAGGACCCACATCACTGCTCTTACTCCCAACATCTTTCCTTTCCCAGAAGCAAATTCAGCATCATTAGGTGCCACCCCAAACCCTGCAGACCCCCAGCTCTGAGGAATCCTGTAAATCCCCCTAAACTGCTACAAGAGAATAGCAACAACCATAAAAAGAAGAATCTGTGGCTCTCCCACCTTGTCAGAGCTGGCTCCTGACAGGAATGTCTCCATTTTGAGGCAGAAAAACCAGGAACATCCTTCCCTGGCAGCCACTGAGCCACAGGCAGCACCTTCCAAGTCCAGCCATCACCAGGAGGTTTCTGTTAAGACCCTACACACCTATTTTTAAACACCTTAAGACAACCCTCATGTGAGACCTCGTTAATTCTATTTTAAACAGCGTCACCATGCAAGTAATTTCAATTTTTACATATCCATACAGGCACACCCCTAAATAAAGTAGGATTTAATGATGTGGCTGCACTGATCTCGGGTAGGGCTGGAGCTGGAGGGAGATACAGAACCTTATAAAGGTTATTAAAGTACTTTTTTTTAAAAAAAATTAAACACACAGAGAAGCTGGGTGGTCTGAAAGCAGGGCTGGGATTATGGTCCACATATAAAAACCCCCAATTAATGTTTATGGCTCCATGCAAAAATGCCAATTCTCTCCTTTTTGTACGAATTTTCAAACTGGAAGCTTGTTTCACATTGAAAACTATTTTACATACCATGGAACTCTCAGTGTAAATAACATGCTGGGGTGGGGGCAATGGTTTAAGGGGAGTTTTTTAGAGATTCATTGCCTTGTCCTCCAGATCACCAGCAAACATGACCCCATCACTCAGGGAAAACAAAAGTAAGGGAATGAGGATGAGTGTGGTTAATAAAGACCCTGTTCTTCTGTCCTGCTAAAGGGCAGAGGGAACCCACAAGGGAACCAAAGCCCAGCTATAAATGCAGATAAAAACATGGATGTATTTCACTCATCCTCTCTCAGGTGCCTTCAGGACGCGGTGAGGGAGCTCAGCACTCCAGCACAAGCCGAGCTCCCTGTGCCAGGGTGGCATCGAGGGGCTCACACACAATTCCAGTGCGCCCACGTTCACACCCTGCTGGGAATCATTAGCCAAGGGCAAAATTAAAAGCCCTGAAATGCTTTCTCCTCTCCCCCTCCCGCAGCATCGCTGTTGAACCGCGCCGGGGGAGCGGAGCAGCCCCTTTGTGCAGCCTGAAAACCTGGAACCAAACAATTTCCTAACAGCTGGAGCTCTAAAAAGGCCCTTTATTGCCCCGTGTTCTGCCACAATGTCTTCATTCAATCTGCTTCCCCTCTCCGAGGGTTTGTTCTTAAACCAGGCTGCAAAGAGAGGCCCAGGCCACTGGGGCTGCCCGGCCAGCCTGGGCTTCAAGGTGAGCTTTGTTGGGCATCCCTGGGTAAGATAATCCGGGGTCATGGCTTTGGCTTGCTCTGCTCCTTTGCCTTGCCCTTGCTTTTATTTCGAGGTGAGCAGGAAGCAAACGGATGCACTTTGCAGATCAAAGCTGGGCAGGAGAGACCTTCGTGGTGAGGTCCAGGAGAACCTCATCCTACAGGAATGGGGACCAAGGTCAAGGATGGGCACATTCCACACCCCACTGCCACGGGCAGGGACACCTTCCACCAGCCCAGGTTGCTCCAAGCCCCATCCAACCTGGCCTTGGACACTTCCAGGGATGGGACAACCACAGCTTCTCTGGGCAAGCTGTGCCAGGTCCTGCCCACCCTCACAGGGAAGGATTTCCTCCCAACATCTAACTTGAATTTTCCACCACAGGCTGCTGGGCCACTGCACACCCGGCCACAGCTCATCCACAAACCAGTCCTTTTGTCCAGAAGCACCCAGGGAAAGGGCTGGGCAACTCTCCCAAAGCCCCCTCAGAGAGGTGAGAAGACAGAGAGCTTCTCCTGGCATTCCCTGTCCTCCAGGTTGTATCACCACAGAAAGAGAAGAACACAGCCATTACACAGACTTTCTGCTGAGCCAGATGTTGTTTGGGAGAGCAGCTGTCTTCCCTGAGCATTAGAAATGAACCAAAACCTCTCCTCAGTCTAGACACGGGAGTAAGGGACGAGGAAGGAGTGAGAGGGAAGAGGAGAGGAGACTATTTACACAATGATGTAAAGGTGAAGAGCCAGCGAGGGATTGGCAGCCAACAGCCCAGCCAGGCTTTGGAGACCTCCCTGCTCACTTGGGACATCTCCTCCTCCTCCTCCAACCAGGCAATATGAGCAGGCTGCAGCACCCACCCAGCCCCAAGAGCTGCTGGGGGCTTCCAATCCAACCAACTTGGACAAGAGACCGGAAAGTGAGGAAGAGTGAGTGTTGTCACTCCTCCAAAAGCATCCAGCACATGGGGCTGGGACATCTGCATCCGAGGTTCCTGGTGGGAAGGTGCCAGCACCACAGGCAGGAACCTCCTCATCTCTCCTCACCTCTCCCTCTCCTCCTCCTGTCCCCCTCTCCATCCACCCCTGCTGAGGTTCAAGCATTAGAAACACAACAGTCCTGGTTTGTGGCTCAAACCCTTCCAGACCACCTTCTGCTTCAGAGTCCTGTTGACAACACACCCTGGGACCACCCCCACCCTTCCCAAAGCAAAGCCCGGGAGGAACCTATTAGTCTCAGTAATAAACAGCCACCTTCAGGACAGGCTAATTAAAAGGTGCTTAATAAGCATCTTCCCGCAGCTTTGTTTTGTAACCAGGGGCAGTGCTGGGCTTTGTTCTGCACCCATTTGTCTGGGACGCCAGGAAAGGTGGAAATCCCCCTCACCTCATCACTAGGTGGGTTTTTTCCAGGAGGTGTTTGTGTGATCCCATAAAGAAGCCAGGATTCAACCCCACATTTTGATCCTTTCCCTTTGTTAGCTCCACTGTGGATCTATTCATAAGCCAGAGACGGGATCTCATGTGTGTGAACGAGAGAAAAACCCAGTGTGTCTTCTGCTGTCTCCCAGACCACAATGATTTCCATTCATTCAAGGAAAACACAGTATAAAATTTTTGCCTGGTTTCAATCTCCGTACATTAATCAAGCCCTTTTTTTTTTCCAGCCTGAGAGACACAGCGTGGGAGGCACAGGCTGTCCCATGAAATAATATTTTCCAAGCCATAGTCAAAGTCTGCCTGTCAACTCGAAGCCTCTCTTCTGTCTGTTTTACCAAAGCTGGACAGGAAACAATCTGTGGGCACAACAGATCCAAACAAGGCCAGCATTCCCAGCAAAAGGGCGGATGAATGGGAGCCATTGTGCTGTGCTGGAGGAAACAGCCCCAGCATCATCGAGGGGGGGAAAATACATCTGGTTACATCACTTCCCCCCTCCCAGCCCCTGCTGCCCCAGATGCCCTGGAGAGGAGGCTGCGTTGAGGAAACAGTGGGGCAGGTGGGATGAGGGTGGGACACCCAGGACTACAATGGGCTGGTCCCAGGAAAAGAGGGTGCTGAGGTTGTGACACCCACAGGGGTGTCCCCAGGGGCTCCCCTGCCCCCAGCTCCCAAAGGGGATTCACAGGAACCCAAGAACAGCTCCCAGCTGTGAACAAACCCTCCCCAAATGCCTCTGCTTTAAACCAAAGGCAACAACCAACACCCCACACCCCTTCAAAAGCACACTCAGTTTCATCCTAAGGCAGAGCTTTGCCAAAAATTTGCCTACACCACTTTTAACCTCCCTAAATCATCTCTATCCATGGTATCCAACGAGGACCCGGTGCCCAGACCACCCATGGCTTAACAAAACACCTCGCTTTATTTTTCAAACTTCCAGTCCTTTCTATATATCATCTGCTCCAAGTGATTTATGGCATTTAACTGGATATTGGCTCCACTTCTTTGAACCTCCTCTCGCCTTGGGAAGAGCAGCCCCTTGCTAGGGGCTTTGCCAGGGAAAACGCCACATGTGGGAATCCCATTAGCTGCAGGGATTGCCCTCCAGCCCGGTAAGAGCAGGCACCAGCCCCAGCCGTGTGAGAGGGGGCTGAGAGGAGCATGGCTGTTACCACCTAGTGTCAGCTGGGAGAGGAGCAGCCCCCGGGCTGGGACTGCGATGGGAACACCATCCCAGCCACCCCTGCCTCCCTGGCCACCTGCAGGGACAGGAGCTTTGTACCCCTGCAACAGGGATGGCCTGGAACACAAAAATTCAGTGTTCTTTTGGGGAGGAAGAGTGCAGGAAAATCCGTCTGTTTTATATTGACTCTTCAGTTCAAGTGGGACTTGCAGGTATTTTTTGCCTGCACACAGCCAAGCTACTCACTCTACCACTCAGACCCACACTGATGGAAAAATTAGAGAAGCAGCTGTGCCCCATCCGTGCCAGGACCACAGGGAATGTGCCCAAGGACCCTGGAGGGGAGAAGGGAGGGCACCTGCATAAAGAGCATCATTGCAACATGTGCTTCCAAAGATCCAGGCAAAAAGTGCACTGAAAATCCTCTTTCCAGCATTTCCCAGGGGCTACAGGCTTGATTGTCCAGCCTTGATAACAACCTTTTATCAAATTTTTAAAATTATACCCACAAGTGACACTAAGATAACACTGAGGCTGCAGGATGGAGCTTCACCCACGCAGCCCCCGAGTCCCCATGCTCGGGGGGGAACCAGCACATGGAGATATTTCCACTGCAAGAGCATCCCTGGAGCACAGGCTTCACATCCCAGCTGGAGAACAGCTCAGCCAGAGGAGAACCACGACCAGGAGCCAGAGCATCGCCTGCTGCCTGTGCTGCCAGCCAGTGGTGCAGCAAATATCCCACCTGCTGGAATCCCTGCCATTCCTGACACAGGAGCAGCTTGGCCAGAGAGGGACTGGCAGAGAAAATCCAGATGGTTCACAGCTAATTGTGCAACAGATTCCCTTTTCCTCCCCCTGTTAGCGAGCCAAGGTGCAGGCACTGCTCACCACACACGACCCAGTCAATGTCACTGTCACCCCCCGCCACCATCTCCCCCCAGCACTGTCCATCCTCCTCCTCCTCCTCGGGGCAGTGGATGTCTCAAAGACACCCCCAGATCTTTCTCCTGTTAAAAGCAGAATCACTGGTATTTTATGGTAGTTTTCTGTTTGCTCTGCAGCACAACACAGGCACGCTCTGGAGTTCCTGCAACCCTGACCAAGGAAATTCATTTTATGGTGAATTTCTCGTTGGCAGAAAAAAAACCTGCAGGAAGCAGCAACGCTCAGTAGGAAAAGGGATTTGGCTTTTGTGTGCTCACACACAGCCCGGGTACGAGCTGCCTGCAGGAAGCAAACAGCACACAGAGGATTTGTCAGGGCGAGAAGCAGAACCAGGCTCCTGCATCCCCATTATCCCACCCTGCTCCCCCAATCCCAGACATCACCCTTGATGGTGGAGGGATGGGGAGGGGGATAACCAGCCCCTCGTGCTGATTCTTGAGGGAAAAGTCTCTGATGGTGAAGGGGGAGAAAAAGGGGTCCCCAAGGGCCCCACTTCACCCTCCGACCTTGTGCTTCCAGCCAAGGGATGAGCTCCTCCATGGGATGCAGGAGGGGAGATGATGCTGCAGGTTCCTGGGTGGGACCCACTCCCTGCCAGCCCTAGCCCTGACCTTGGAGCTACCCAACACCCCAGCCCACGGAATGAGGGGCTCGGGGTCACCCCAGGGATCACTGGTGGGTGCTTCCATCCCCTAAAAGACACAGCAGGGACTTGGAGAGAGGGAAAACACCCTACATGAGATGTGCAGTGTGTGGACAGCAATGGGGACCTGTCCTGGTCCCTCTCCTGCTGTATCCAGCCTTGGGAAAGCCACTGCCAAAGTGGAGCAGCATCAGACAGCCCTGCCCGAACCTCTGCCTGCCCCCTGCCCACTCTGCACCCCCAGAGCAGCCGAGGGACACTCAAATTCCACCCGTCCCCATCTCGGCAGCTCCAGCCCCATCTGGTTCCTGTTAAATCAGCCACACAGGACGGCAGAGCTCCCTCCCCCCGTGCTCCGTGTGCGAGGAGAGGGAGGCAGAACAGCTTTTTTAAGACATGGCTGCCCTTCTCTTTACCTTCCTGCCTGGAAGGCAGCCAGGAGCAGCTCATGCCTCCCCGTTCCCATCTGGAAGGAACCTTTTCCTTCCAGGACACACACCCTACCCTGGCACTGCCCCTCCTCCCCGGGCAAACCCTTCCTCTGGGTCTTGCTCCTCTTCTGTCCCTGCAGCAGTTTTGTCCCGAGCTGTTTTTTCTACCCCGTGGAAATTTCCAATATTTTTATCCTGGCAAGGAACTGGGCAGGAGAACCTCAGTCCCACAGCAGAGAGGGATGCTCCCTGCCTGAGGATGAGCAGCAGCTCAGCCCCCCATGGAAAACACCCCAAAACCAGATATTAGGTCATCCTAAGCCCCATCTGAACTTCCATTAAAGCTCCATCACCTTCCCAGCTGAAGGAGCACCAATAGCCAAGATCCAGCCCCACCACCGAGACCCAGCCACGATCCCCAGCCACAGGACCATGGTTTGCTCACATTCCCTGACAGGCAAAATCATAAAATCATGAGATGGTTTGGGATAGAAGGACCTTAAATCCCATCTTGTTCCACCCACTGCCATGGGCAGGGACACCTTCTACCAGCCCAGGTTGCTCCAAGCCCTGCCCAACCTGGCCTTGGACACTCCCAGGGATGGGGCAGACAGAGCTTCTCTGGGCTCCAGGTGGGTTCCCCCCACACCACAAGCCATAAATACAAAGCCTGGCAAGGCAAGGGGCTCTAATCGCAGCCCCAGGTCGCAGGAACGGAGCCTGCACACCCGGTGGCAGCAAAGAAACATGGAGGAGCCGGGCAGGGCTGGCAGCAGTGCAGCCCCGGGAACATCCCCCAGCTGCTGGGAACACCCCAGGAGCCCCACATCCCCCCTTTGCTGGGCTCCCAGCACAGCAGAGGGTTCATAAATGCTGTTGCACGACTCAGGGTTGGAGGGAAGGAGCCTTCCTGGGAGGCAGCTCAGCCCAGCACTGACACCAACGGGGTTTGGCACAGCCAGGGGAAGGAGAAGGGGGCAAACCGAGTCCCCAGCTGCTCCATTCGAGTGCTGGTTCAGACTACTGGATGTGGCCGTGGCCATGGAGCAGTTTTCCCTTTGGATGTGCCAACAGTAAACTCTGTCTCTCACCTTGTATATAAATCCACTGCTATTTTTTAAACCTACAGAACACAAATGAACCAAAATTCTCACGGATATTGCCAAATGGCTCCCCGGCAGCACAGCTACACCAAGTGATTTGGGGCTGCCTGCAGATGACAGTGACAGACAAATTGATGGCAATGAAGTTATTTTGCCTCCTTCTGCAGCTGACTGAATTTGCATTGGTATTTTCATGGTACAGATGCCACCTTTCATCTAACATGATTAATGCTGTTGTAAATACAGAGAAAGAACCAGCTGCTTCTGCCTTCTCGGCTTCTACGGAGCAGCTGAGGGGAAAAAAAGTCCTTTTGTTCCAGCATCTCCAGAGCCTCTGCAGGCTTTATGAAGAGCCTTTTATTTCAAGAGGTTAGGGAAATGTGGTGGATAAAGCTGGAGTATCCTGCTTTTCTCACTGGGGTCTGTGGCAATCCAAGTGCCTGGGCCAGCTCAGGGTCCCTGTCAGCCAGGGATGGGACAGGGAAGTGGGAATGGAAGGTTTGGGTTGGGTCTTTGTGGGGTCCTTGTGAGCACAGCTTGTGCCTGGCCGCAGAAGGGGCTGGACAGCCTGGAGGAGTCCAAAACCAGCCCTGAGACCCCACAGGTCCTTCAGCATGAATAATGGAATGGTTTGGGTTGGAAGGGACCTTAAAGCTCATCCAGTTCCACCCCCTGCCATGGGCAGGGACACCTTCCCCTAGCCCAGGGTGCTCCAACCTGGCCTTGGACACTCCCAGGGCTGGGGCAGCCACAGCTTCTCTGGGCACCCTGTGCCAGGGCCTGCCCACCCTCACAGGGAAGAATTTCTCCCTAAAATCCAATCTAACCCTGCCCTCCTTTTTAGGAACAAGGTGACTGAGCCACACCAGCACTGTCACCCACGAGCTGTAAGGGTTGGGCTGGTGAATCACTCACTGAACACACCCCATGTCCCCAAACTGCAAAAACTACAGCAAGGTCTGGGAAATGAAGGGTTAAGAGAAAACGGAGTGAAATTCAGCTGTAAATTCCAAACAGAAAAAGAAAAGGACATCGAGAGCCTCGGCAGGAAGGTGCTGTTTGCAAGGCAGCCACCAAGAGGTGCCAGCAGCTCTTCCAAAGCCTCAGCAGCTCTTTCAGCTTCCCACCAGACTTAGCCTTTCTCCCATTCTTTCAGCAGTGCCCCAGTCTGCCCAGTTCCAGCTCTGCTGGGGGCACCTGGGCGAGGGGCAGCAGCACTGCCACCCAGGCTTTGATCCTGCTTGGAGGAGCAGCAAACACCCCCAAAGGCCAAAACACCACAGCCAGTTTGGAGGAGCTGGATTAACCTCCCTGTTCACACCAGTCCTGGAGAGAAGCTCAGAAAGCACTTGGGGACGAGGCTGGCACTGCCACCACCAGCTGCTGGTGAGGCTGGAGCAGGGCACGGGGATGCCAAGAGGGTTGAGAGCCTTTGTTGCCACCAATTCCAGAATCCAGTGGTCCTGCTTGGCAGGAATGGAAAACAAAGCCACCACATGCTTTCCAGCAGCTCCAGCAGCTGCTCCTACCCCGCTGGGGATGCTGCTTTTGTGGAAAATCGCAGCATTTCTCCAAAGGGAGAGTGGGGAGCCTGTGCCAGGGAGCCTGCCTGCTCCATGGGGAGCAGAGCCACGGCTGCTCCCAGCTCAGGGGTCACAGGAGGAGGAGGAGGGCAAGATGATGGCACCCTCGCAGGGAGCCACAGAGATACTGGGCAGGGGCACTGGGAAGAGCTCCTGGGAGCCTCTGCCACTCGTGCTGCCAGCTCCAAGGAAAGGGACTTAGCCAGGCTAAGATTTCACTCAACCTCCACCTGATTCACTCATCTCTGGGGTTGTTTTCCTCCCTTCCCTCTGAAGTTCCCCAAGGGCAAAGCTCTGCACAGAGGAACAGCTACCATTGTTGAGCTAAGCTGCCAGCATTCCCAGGCATGGCTCATGGGGATAAGGGAGGGGAATAAAAACCCCAGGGTGGTGCTTGCAAACCCCTCAACAGGGACCAGCGCAGGGAAGAGGCTGCCAGTGCCTCCTGATGCAGCCCAGCAGCCCAAAATCCCTGTGGGCACCTCTGCAGACCCAGCAGCACCCACTGGGGTACTCAGCTGCCTCCTCCCAGCAAGGAAAACACGTGGAACCACTGCAGGAACCATGGACAACAGAAACCTTTCCTCAGGTCCAACAACCAGGAAAACGCTCCAGTACCAGGAATTCTTTCCACTCCCTCTGCCCACACTTGTGCTTCCAGGCAAGTTTCAGCCAATAAACACATCTCCAACCCCCCTGGCATGGGGCAACGTGGGACAGAAGGACAGACAAGCTCCAAGAGACAAAGGCACACACAAAAAACAGCAGCGTGTCTTACCTGGCGCTTTGGAATGTTGCAGATGCAGATTTTCCAATAGCCCCAAATCCAACTCCCACTGCCAGACCCTCTGGAACAGGAAAAGAACAGTAAGGTCAAACCCTACACCAGCCCTGAGACCGTCCCCCCTCCTGTGCTCCATCACAGCCAGCACTGGGGGGAGCAGGAGGAGGATCCCAGGCCAGGTCATTTCCCTGCTCATTTTAATCCAAGTGGGTTTAACCCCAGCTCAGTGTCACTGCCTGGGGTATTCCCAGGCACCAGGAACCCAAACCAGCTGTTTCTCAGGAAGCCAACACAGAGAGAAAAGGGTTCTGGATTGTTGAGTGCACCAAAGGGGAAAAGACCCCAATCCAGCTGAAATGGGATTTTAACAAGGAGCAAAACACGGCAAAACACCAAATCTGTTCAAAAAGGTTCAGGCTCAGCAATCCCCCCTGCAGAATTGGTGCCATGGTGGATTCCAGAAGAACCAAACACCAGCTTCTCCCACAAATCCCCCAGGAGCTGGGCTAAGCCAGGACCAGGCTCCCAGCAATGTCCCCTCCCCACTTTCTGGTCTCCCTGTGCCCCAGAATGACCACACTGCCTGTAGGGACACTTTCCCAAGCAGAAGGAAACCCAAACTCCACAAATGTCACTGGAGTGTCCCCTGTGTCCCAGGGGATGAGGTCTCAGATGAAGAGGACCCTGTGTGTGTGTTTATGGGTTTCCAGTTGCCTTGGAAACACCATAAAAAGCAGCACTAACTTGGATAATCACAGATCTGCATCGAGCCCAGGCTGAGGCACTCGACAGCTCCTCAGAGCCCTGATCGAAGGCTTGTGCCAAGGCTCAGCATGGACACAGGGAAAACCAGAGCAGCCATCAGCCCTACAAACAGGGTTACAGGGCAAGGAGATCCCAAATTGGGCCTAAAATCCCACGACTGGGTGATAACTGCAGGCAGAGAACTGCATGGAGCACATGCAGGACCTGGGGGGAATCACACACTGTGCAAAGTGCTCCCACTGCCCCAAAATCACCCAGCTGGGACATGGCTGGGCACCCAGGGCACAGGCTGAGCCCTGCAGGGCTGTGGGTGCCACAGTGCTGGCTCTGGAGGGCTCTGCTCTGCCAGACTTTGGGAGGCAGATCATTTTGCAGGCATTAAATGGCTGTGTGCAGTTCAGCTGTGCTGGTGTCCTGGAGCTCCACACAAATGGGGCTGGCACTGCTTTTCCCAAAGATTTCACGTGTGCCTTGTCCAGAGAGCAAAAGCCAAAGGACAAACTCACTTTTTTATAGCTCACACACTCATTAGTGTGATCGCAAAAATAGCTTTGACCGAGGGGAAAAGCCACAGTGACTTCCCTGCTGCAAAGTGGGACTCGTGGAATGAGAAACCCACAATTAATGAAAGTACAAATCACATCTACGTGGAAACAAATTGTGGGGAAGTAGAATCACCAGATGGTGCGTAGTGAGCTGCTGATTTGGGGAGGGAGCAGCAGCCCAGGGTGGAAGCTGCAGCACGGTGGAGACTCACCAGCACAGGGAGGAGGAGGAGGGACACAGCAGCCTCTGGCCATGGGCTTTTGCACAGCCCCACAGCCCAGGAGAGGACACAGAGCTGGGGCAGGATGAGCAGGACCACAAATCCACCACAGGGCTGCTAATCCAATGGGGAACACAGCCAAGCAAGGCTGGAGTGGTTCAGCAGGGACCACAGCACATCCCACCACCTTGGATGCTTGGAAAACCCTTTATTATTTATAGCAGACACTGTGTGTTGCTCTCAGCCCTGTGATTTGTTTCAGATATTTAATTTCAAAAAGCCTGCCAAGACCCCACAATGACTTCACTGCTTCCACAGCACAGATTGAGCCTCTTTCAAAGGTGCCAAACCTCAAAAGGACTCTGTTCTGCAGGTAAATGAGCAGATGCACAAGGATCTACATGAAAACCAAACACAGAGAGCTCACTGCCAAGTGTGCCCACACTCCAAGCTCCCAGCTCAGCTCTCCTTGTGCTGGAGGTTCTGGAAATGCCTGACTGGTACATAAGGTCACTGGAGATGGGAATGGGAGAGCAGCTCTTACCACTGCAGGCTCAGGCATCAGCTGGAAAAATAAACAGCCCTGGGGACTTTCTGGCTCTTGGCACCATTGTGAGTGAGGCAGAGAGAAGCAGAGTCATAAAAGCAGGGAATGGTTTGGGTTGGAAGGGACCTTAAAGCCCATCCAGTCCCACCCCTGCCATGGGCAGGGACACCTTCCACCAGCCCA
>JAWWMO010000330.1:0-14037 GCA_035047845.1 Dendrocincla fuliginosa | reverse complement strand
GGCGAGCTGAGCACGGGCCAGCACCCCCGGGGGCACCGGGGGCAGCGCTGGCACCGCGACAGTGGCACTGCCACACCGGCACAGGCACTGCCAGCAAGCTGGGCACGGGCAGCACCCCCGAGGGCACTGAGGGGGAAGCACTGGCATTGTCACAGTGGCACTGCCACAGTGCCACTGCCACACCGGCACCGTGACACTGGGACCGCCACCCTGGCACTGGCAGCGAGCTGGGCACGGGCCAGGACCCCCGAGTGGCACTGGGGGCAGCGCTGGCACTGTGACAATGGCACTGCCACACCAACACTGGCACCGTGACACCAACACTGGCATCACCATGGGGCTGGTGTGGGCATGGGGCTCGCTGGGGACCAGGAGGGTCAGTCCCCATCCTATGGCAGGGATGGGGTTTGGTGCTATCCTAAAGATCCCTGAACGGTGCCAGGATCTGGGATGAGGTTGGTGGGAGATGAGGACGGGGAGGGGAGCACACACCGATGGGTCGGGAGGCTGGGAATGGGATTGGGGATGTTGGCATGGGATGGGCACTGACAGGGCACAGGCAGTGACACTGCAACCCCTTCCCTGCACCACAAACTGTTGGGGACCAACAACCAGCAGGAAACCAGGAGGCAAAGAGCAAATATGGCATGAAAATCCCAACCATGGTGCCAAATACTGGGATAACAGAGCCAAAAACCGAAGGAAGGTTTGGGAAGGGAAGGTGAGGGGAAGGGAGGGGAGAGAAGGTTTGGGAAGGGAAGGGAAGGTTTGGGAAGGGAAGGGGAGGGGAGCAGAGGGGAGAGAAGGTTTGGGAAGGGAAGGGATATCCTCGAACAGAAGCATCTGGAAGACTTTCCATGTTACAAAAAGTAGAACTGTTGCTTGTTTATTGGGGTGGGGGGGCCCCCTGGAATTCTCAAGGTGGGATGTTCCCGCTGCTTTGACGGCCTTCCCAGTGCTCCAGGACGAGGATCCCACCAGGAATAACAATCCTGGGACGTCAGGGTTCTCTGGAGGAAGGGTTCAGGCAATGCCCACCTGGAATCCAGATATTCCTGCTCTGGGAAGGAGGAGGGGGGCAGAGCAGCCCCTGGAGATCCCGTGGGATTGGGAATCCTGCTCTTTCCCCCTGGAGTTGCTCCCTCAACCCCCCCAAACCCAAAGGTGCCAAAAGGAGCCAGAAAAGCTTTCCCAGCAGCAGCTCTGGTCGTGGATTTTTCCATGCATTCAGCAAGACCGGGATGTTTGGCAGCAGGAGCCCCACTCCTGTGGAGGCCTCAGGATCACACCTGGATCCAACACAGAGATCCCGGGAAAACACCTGACCTGGGGTTAATGGGCCGTTGTGGCTCTGGCAGCTCCTGCAGGGAAGGTGAGGCCACCACATTTTGGGAAGGATGTGACGATGGATTTGGGAAAATCCCTCCCTGACGTTCGTTCTCAGAGCAGGACTCGTGTCATCCATGAGGACAATCCCTGTCCCAGCTGCCATAGCTCCCTGAAGCACTGGGAAGGATCCCAAAACATTGGAAAAACCCCTGGAATGTGGGGCTGGGGCTGCACCAGAACCTTTTTTGCTGTTTTCCCCTCATTTCTAAACTTGGTCGTTTGGGACAAAAAAAAAATTCCAAAGATAAGTAGCATAAGAATTCCCAGTGTACTCTGGAAAGTGTGGGAGTGGGAAGTGGGAAGGGAGAGGAGGAGGAACCCACGGCAGGAGCTCTGGGATGGCCTCAAACGATCCCAAACCGTTCTGCTCTTTTCCTCTTCTTTGCCTGGAAAAGGGAATGACAAAGAAAATTAATAAACCAAATAAATGAGGGATGTAAATTGTCCTAAACGGGGGGAACTGGTTCAAAGTTTGGCCTGGGGAACGTGGTTGGGAACGAGACCCAAACAACAGAAAGATCCCCAAACCAGAGAGACCCAAACCCACAAAATCAGCCTCGAACCACAAAGAGAATCCCAAACCAGAGAGCCCCAGAACACAAACCCAGTCCCAAAACAGAGGGAACTAAAACCTAAAAAGAGCCCCCAAACCAGAGACTCAAACCCCAAAAAGAGCCCCAAAAACCAAAACCAACCCCCAAACTGAGCCCCAAATAACAAAACCAGCCCCAAACTGAATCCCAACCACAAAGAGCCCCCAAATTGAGACACAACCCCCCAAAAGAGCCCCAAACTGAGCCCCAAATCACAGAGACCCCCAAACCATAGAGCCCCAACCCAGCAAGACCCCAAACCCCCGAGAGCCCCCCCAGAGGCCCGGATGGGGATCCTCCCGTGGGCAGGAGCCGGGGAAGGGGCTGAACTGGGAACAATGGGGAGCTGAGGGGCCCCCAAAGGCTGGCGGTGCTTGGGGGGTGGGGACGGCAGAGGGCAAAGGGTGACCTTGGGGGCACCAAATGCCCCCCGAGCCCCCCAGTGCCCTATAAATCCTGGGCTTTAGCAGCACAAAGAGCCTGGGGGGCAGCGGGGAAGGCCCAGCCCGGGCTCTCCAGGGAAAGGGGCTCTGCAGTGAACACAATGGCCCTGAAAAGCCCTTTTTGTTCCAGCACAGCCGGACGGGAAAGGCTCCGTTGGGATTGGAGCTCCTGAGCTCGCCTCGCGTCCCACCTGGAAGGGCACAATTCCCTGGGGGAAGGGGGCATGAGCTGCCCGGCCTGGCTGTTCCCAAATCCTGGGGCTTGCTCAGCATGCCCCACCCCACTTGCCCATTGTCCCTACGGGTATCTCTTTGCCCCCAGGAGGGCCCCTTTGTCCCCACGGGGGTGCCTTTTGTCCTCAGGAGGGTCCTCTTGTCCCTAACCCATTGTCCTCAGGATGTCCCTTTGTCCCCAGGATGTTCCATTGTCCTCATGGAGGTCTCTTTGTCCCCACCCCTTTGTCCTCATGGGGGTGGGGGGGGTTGAGGGGGTGTCCCTTTGTCCCCACCCCTTTGTCCCCACGGTGTCCCTTTGTCCCCAGGAAGGTCCCTTTGTCCCCACCCCTTTGTCCCCAGGGTGTCCCTTTGTCCCCAGGGTGTCCCTTTGTCCCCAGGAGGGTCCCTAATCCATGTTTTGGTGGGATTTGGCGTGCAGGGCACTGCCCACCTTATAACCATTCCAGACTGGAGCGAAGGGTCAGAATTATCTGAGGGGAAGTCACAGTCCAATAAAAGGGGCCAGAATTGTCCCCAGGTGACAAATGGACAAGATGGGCCCAACCAAAGCACTGGAAACAGAGACAGCTCCCAATCCTCATTATATTCTGGGATTTATGGAGGAAGGGCAACAACAGCAGGTCTGGGAGCTCCTGGGGCGCAGAGAATGAGGAGGATGGAGGGGAATCGGCTCCGGGGAGGGAGGGGGCCCCTCTGGAAGCACCTGGAATGTCCTGTCAGGGGCATCCAGGAAAACCCCATCCCATGGGATGGGCAGGGGCTGCCTGTGCCCCCTTCTCCTGCTGCTTCCCGGGGCTGCTCCCGGCAGGAATGTGGCTGTGAGCAGGAACTGCCCTTCTCCTGGGATCTGAGGTGGGCAAGGACTGAAATCCTTCCCTTGGAAAACCCTTTTCCTTGGGAAAGCCCCCATGGATGGGGAAGAGGGAGGGACCCACCCCCTGTTGGGCTCATCCCATGGGAGTCCTTAAGGGTGCCAGGAATTCCCAGATCCCTTCCCTGCTCCAGATCCCTCGGGAAAAGGGATGTCACCTCTGTGTCCTCTGTGGCTCCAGCCCCAGCCGAGCTCGTGACGATCCCAAATCGCTCCTTCCTCTTCTTCAGCTTCTCGTCTTCCTCACTCTGCCACAATGAAGGACCAGATGGAATGGCTGGGAATCCTCTGGGAATCCATTCCAGCCCCTCTCACCCTCACAGGGGGCAACTCCTTCCAAAAACCTCACTTAATTCTCCCTTTTTCCAATGGGAAGCCCCTCACCCTTATCCCATCCTTGTCCTTGTCCCTCTACAGCTCTTGGAGCCCTCAGGGAAGGAAAATGAGCTTTGAAGTTCCTCCCAACCCAAACTTTCAGTGGGAATGAACAGCTGGGAACGCAGGAAAAGCTGCTCCAGCCTGGGATAACTGAGGGAAAACCATAAAATCCTGGAATGGTTTGAGAAAGGAGGGATCTTAAAGCTTATTCCACTCCAAGCCCCTGGAAGGCTTCTTTGGGCACTCTCAGGGCCTGCCCACTTCCCAGGGATGGGGAATTCCATCCCCAAATCCCATCTCTGTCCCCCCTTTTCCAGAGGGAAACCATTCCGTGTCCTGCCTTGTCCCAGGTCCCTCTCCAGCTCTTCCGGAGGCCTGGAAGGAGCTCCCTGGATCCTTCCCTTCTCCATGACCCTGCCCCCATTCCCAGCAGGGCCATTCCAAATCTTCCACTCCTTCCTCCATGGATCGAAACTTCATCCCCCCCAAAATCCATGGACACACCAGAATCTGCCCCTTGGGCTCTGGCAACATCCAAGAAAATCCCAAATCCCAGTCCTGATGCCAGGGGGGCTCCCAAACCCCATATTCTGTGTTTCCTGGAGCAGGCCCAGGACCCAATGATTTATTTCCAGGGAGGCCCCTTCCCTAAATCAATCCCGGGATAACAATCCCGCTCCCTGACCCCCCTCCACGTGCCCAATAAATTCTCTCCATCCCGAGCTGTTTTCCTGCCAGGATTTGATTCATGGAGTGCTGAAATCCAGCTGAGGAAAACGACCCCAATCCCGCCCCCTGCTCTGGCCACATCCATCAATCCAGGCCCTGCCAAATCCAGGGAAAAGCTGACCCCACTGGTAGCCACTTCCCAAGCTCCCTGTCCCAGTTCCTGCTCCCTCTGCTCTCCCACTTTTTGAAAAGAATGGGAAGAGGGGGAAAAAAAAGGGTTTACTGAGGAATTCCAAGCCCTAGAGGAAAAGCCTTCCCTGTGATCTGGGAATGGGATCGCCAGGATTCAGAATCCTGATGATTCACTCCAGGCTATCCAGGGATTTGTGCTGGATTTGATCCCAGTGTTCATTTGAGCCCTGATGCCAGGGAAGGGGGAGAATCCCAGTACCACGGGAATCTGCCTTGGGAACTGCTCCCTCTCCAAGGGCTCCTTCCCAGCCAACTTTCCAACATTCCCGGGTCCCACATTCCAGGCACCAGGAGGACCCTCCTGTCCCCCAGGGCTGCTCCCCGTCCCTTTCCAGGCTATGAACTCACTGCTTCCATGATAAAGCCGGGATTTTATTCCCAAAACAGGGAACAAAATCTGTCCTGGGAGAAAGAAAATCTGGTGCTGGAAAAGCTGGAGCCAAAAGGTGTTCCCTTTGTGGCTTCCCTGGATTTGGCACTCAAGGAGACCTGCCAAGGATCCCAACTCCATTTCCGCGTTGAGAACAGCTCAGGTGCCACATTCTAGTCAAATTCCAGGGATTTGGGGATGGAAAGAACCAGGAAGCTCATCCCATGCCAACCCCACTCCATGGGCAGGGACAATTCCTGCTGTCCCAGGTGGATCCAACCTGGCCTGGGACGCTCCAGAGGTTTGGGAAAGGAGGGATCCCCCCAAATTCCAGGAATTTGGAAACAAGGGGGATCCCCCACAGAATCCTGGGAGTCTGGAAAGGAGAGATAGTCCCAAACTCCAGGAGTTTGGGAAAGGAGGGATAACCCCAAATTTCAGAAGTTTGGGAAAGAAGGGATTCCCCCAAACCCTCAGGAGGAATTTCTGGCTTATTTTCCTTTTTTCCCTGCCCAGAAAAGTTGGGGAGCCGAGCCTGTTCCTCCAGGCCCTGCCATTCCCCTCGGAATTCCTGCAGGCCCTGACTGGGATGGAATGGGAATGACATCATCCTTGGGATCATAATGGAAGGGGGGGAGGGACCTGTTTGTGCTCCAAACAAAAGCCAAGCCCCGTTTCCCAGGAAAAGCAGCTGAGCGGGAGAGGGAGGTCAGAGAGCCTGGGAAGGAGGAGCCTCCGGACCTTAGGGAAGGGCTGGAATGGCCCGGGAGAGGCTGGACGGGTGATCCATGGGATGGACACCGAGCAGGGAACAGTGGGATGTGCAACGGCAGCTTTGGGATGGGCTGGAAAAGGAGAGTCCAGCCATTCCAGGGGGTGGAGAATTCCCAGAGATTCTGGGATGTCACAGAGATCTCACAGATTTTCCACAGATCCTGGGACTTCCCAGAGATCCCGGAATTTCCCACAGACCCCAGAAGACCCTTCAGCCCTTCCATAGGGTGGAGAATTCCCCCAGATTCCACACAGATCCCAAAAATCCCTCCCCCGATGCCAATCCCCTCTCTCTGATCCACTGGAATATCCCAAGGACCCTTTTCCCTTTCCTCTCCCAACATTCCTCCTGATCCAGGCTGGTACAGGGGGCTGGGAAAAGGGATTATCTGGGAGAAGGCTATTCCCAGCCAGGCTGGAGCTCCTGGAAGCCAAACAATTCCTGGAATTGTTTTCCTGCTTCATTTATTGGTCGGACACCCCAGGACTTTGTGCTGCTCCCAGCCCTGGCTCATCCACACTGGGATCTGCTCCATGGAAAACGTGGAATTCCAGCAAAACCTCCGCTGGAGCCACGGAGGGGAAAAGGAAGCTGTCCCTGCAAGGAAAGTTGGGATTTTCCATGGAAGGGACACACCGAGGGTCATTCCCGAGGCTGCCGGCGCTTCCCACGGCAACAGCGCTGGGATGGGACATAGAAAAGTTGCAGGCAGGGAAAGGAAAATCATGGAATGGGCTCGGAAGGGTTTAAAGATGATCCCATCCCATTCCACGGGCAGGGACAATTCCTGCTATCCCAGGTGGGTCCAGACTGGCCTGGGACACTCCCACGGACGGGGAATCCCCTGGGAATCCATCCCAGGGCCTTCCAGGCAGGAATTTCTTCCCCAAATCCCAGACAGATCCCAGTTCCTGAGTTGGACACTCATCCCAATCCCTGACTGGACACACATCCCAGTTCCATCCTCTACTTCCAGCTCCTGCTCCTCCAGCAGATTCCACAAGTTCTGGGACGAGGAGCTTGGAATTTTGTGCCCAATCCTCCCTGGAAAACTCCCCAGCTCCAGGGCCAAATCCAGCTGTAATTCCAAGAGTTAATTCCCAGTGGAACCTTCTCCCCAGAGGTCCAGGTTGGAGTTGGACCCTACCCTGGAACATGGGGGCTCTTCCCACGGATGAACACCCTGAGAATTCCAGATCCTAGGGAATTATAACTTGGAAAAACACAGAGAGAGAGAGGGGAAGAGGAAGGAAACGGTGCCGGCAGGGCTTGGGAATGGGATGTAAATCCTTGGATAGGGATGGTGGGATTGGAGCTGGAGCACTGGGATAATCCAGAGGTGGGAAAAGTGTCTGGGAATGTCCTTACCTTTTTGGAGAGGGAGGAGACGTTCAGCCCAAACCTCTGGGCCCTTTCCTTTAGTTTATCCATGTTTATCTGAAAAACCAGGAAAAATTCCATGGGCTTTGCTTTTCCCATCCCTCGAGTTTCAGGGATAGGGATCTTCCTTATCCTCAACCCTCCGCGAAAACTTCCAAGATTCCCAAAAACCCAGCCCTGCTCCTGGGCTGCCACAGGGTTGGGAAGCTGCTCCAAGCCCTTCCCGAGGTTTTCCAAAGTTTCCCAGCTGCACTGGGCACTGTTATCCCTACAGAAATTATCCCTGAAGAGCCCAGATATTTGGGATAAGTCTTCCATGGCTGTCCCACCCCTGGCACAGGAGGACCCCACAGTTCCACCCCCCTCTTTCCTGCAGGAACCACTTGGATCCCACACAGAATTCCTGGGATAGTGGGAGCTGTCCCAATGTAGGTGCAACTGGATGAGCTTTACTCTCCCTTCCCACCCAAACCATTCCATGAGATTCCATGACAATCCCTTCAGGATTTCTCCCAAATCCCACCTCTCAGGATATGTGGAATGGTGGGGATGTTTCCAGCAGGACACAGGACAAATCTTATGGAAAAGCCCCAAATTCCAGAGGCGCCTGAGATTCCTTACCGTGGGTTTTCCGTCGGCAGAGAGGCCTGGAGGGAGCCGGGATGGAAGAGAATTCCCAGTTAGGGAATGGCACCAGAGCAGGATTTCATCTCCCAGGAAGCTCATCCCACCAGGATGAGAATTCCCACCCCATTCCTCCCATTTCCACATCCCTGCCGAGTCCCAATTCCATCCCCTCCCCCACCCTCTGCCCCATCCTGCCTTTGCAGATGCTCCTGGAATAGGATGTTTGGAAAGACCAAGGAATGCCAAGACCCCCAGGAAAACCCGAGGAAACTAAAGGGAATTTCTCAGCCTTGGGTATTTCCCTTCTAAGGAATGTTATTCCAGGGGTTGGTTCTGCTTCATCTCCTCACCTTTTGTGGGAATTGTGGCCAAACCAAACCTGTGGAACCAAACAAAGAGGAGTCAGGGAACGTCCAGCCTGGGAAAACTCCCCTTCCAAGGGTTTTTCCTGGTTTGGGGAAGGGGGATGAGCTGGGAACACAACATTCCCAGTTGCTGGAATCCCCGCAGCAGCTCCCACTTGCTCCACAAAGCCACTCAAATCCCCAATTTCCCAGGAAACCTCTTCCCCACCCAGACTTCCAGATCCCTCTGGTGGTGGTGTCCCATCACTTCCCACAGAAGCTCCTGGAGAGGTTTATCCCATGGATAATCATGGAATGGGTTGGGTTGGGACCTCAAGGCTCATCCAGTTCCACAGGCAGGGGCAATTCCCGCTGGCCCACGTGGGTCCAGCCTGGCCTGGGACATTCCCAGGGATGGGGAATCCTCTGGGAATCCATCCCAGCCCCTCCCCACCCTCCCAGGGAAGAATTTATTCCCAAAATCCCACCTAAATCCCATCCCTTTCCCAGTGGGAAGCCATTCCCCCTTGTCCTGCCACTCCAGCCCTTCTCCAAAGTCTCTCTCCTGTCTTTCTTGTGGGATCCTCTCAGGGACTGGAAGGATCCAGTGGAAATCCAAGGATTAAACCCAAGGGACCCAAACCCAGGGATCACACCCATTCCAAATCCTGGGAATCCCCTCCCAAATCCCAGGAATGCCATCCCAAATCCCAGAATCCCATCCCAAACCTCAGGAATCCCCTCTCAAATCCTGGCAATCCCATCCCAAATCCTGGCATTCCCCTTCCAAATCCCAGGGATGCCCTCCCAAATCCCAGGGATGCCCTCCCAAATCCAGAGAATTGCCTCCCGTGTCCCAGGAATCCCGTCCCAAATCCAGGGAATCCCCTCCCAAGTCCCGGGAATGCCCTCACCTCGCTGCCCTCGCCGCCTTCTTGCTCTCGAGGCTCACGGGGACATTGAACCTCTCGGCCCTTTTCTGCATCCTCTGGGAAAGGGACACCAGGAATTTGGAAGGGAACAGGGAAAGCTTCCCAGTGGGAAGATTCCCCACCCTGGATGTGAAGGAGAAGGAGCCACTCGCACCTCGTGGGGTGTGGGCACTTCCTGAACCCCCAAATTCCAGGGATTTGATGGAAAAGGCCCATGGACACTCAGGGAGGAGATATCCTGGGATGGCTCAGGCTATTCCAAGGAATTCCAGAGATAGGGGAAGGGATCCCAGCAGGAATATCCCTTCCAGAGGCACCACTGGGGGTCAAACCCCCCCTCCCCTTTTCCCCCCCGAAACAAAAATCCAAGGCCCTAAAAAAGGGTTTTTAGAGAATTTCTTCCTTTGGAAAGAGCCTTTTCCCAGGAGCCCGACCCCCCCATGAGCTATTTGCCACGAGCAGAGCAATTCCAGAATTCCAGCACCAATTTGCTGGCCTGGAGCATAGGGAAAGCCTTGGGATGGTGAGGAATGTGGGGGTGGCACTTCCAAGGGCTCCAGTGCCCTGAAATGCCCAGGGAAAGGAGGAATGTTTGATCCCTGCGCTCCATGGGCTGTGGGGGAGGTTAGAAAAACAGGGAATGTTTAATGGAAACATCGAGTGGAGCCAAAGGCACAGCGAGGAGCAGCAGAAACATCTCCAGCAAAACAGAAATGTTTGGAAAAGCTGGATTGGGAACAGCTCTCGGGGCCCTGCCAGGACTGGGGAGATTCAGCTTAGCACAGGAGCGGGAAGGAAAAGTGGGAAAGGGGAAAGGAAAGGTGGGAAACCCCCCATCAATTCCCAGGGGTTCCTCCTTGTGTTTTGATCTCTCCTATGGAACCCACGCCCACAAACACAAACATTCCCAGCTCCAAAGAATTCCTTTCTCCTCCAAACGCCCCCCAACCTCCCACTCAAGAATCCCAAAAAAACGGATTTCCTAGGAAAAAATCTCCCAGAACTCGGAGAAAAACAAGGAGCAGGAGGGAAGACTCCCCCAGCTCCCCCCAGGACCCCAATTTTCCCTCTCCAAGGTCACAATCCCAGCACTCCGGTTGCTGTGGAAATCCACATGTCCCAAACAGCGGATTAAGAGCTCGGAGTCATTGGGAACAGCAGGAATCGCGTTTTCTGAGGGATTTCTGCCCTCGGGAGCCAAGAAAAATAAGGAGGGATTAGAGGAGCACCAGCAGATTCCTCAAACTCGGAGGTTTCATGGAGTTTTCCCAGAGGAATTGGTGGCTCCAGAGGGTTTTTAGGGAGAAAACTCATCCCATTCTAAGTCCATTCCAGGGGCAGGGACAATTCCTGCTGGCCCAGGGGGATCCAACCTGGATGCTCCCAGGGATGGGGAATTCTCTGGGAATCCATTCTAGGGTCTCCTCACCTTCACAGGGAGGAATTTTGGCAAAAAATCCCACCTAAATCCCATTCCCTTTTCCAGTTGTTCCTCCCCATCCCATCAATCCTTGTACCTCTCCAGCCCTTGGAGCCCCCAAGGAAGGAAAAGGAGCTTGAAGTCCCTCCCAACCCAAACTGTTCCCTGATCCCATGGGAATAAACAGCTGGGAACGCAGGAAAAGCCACTCCAGCCTGAGATAATCCAGGAAAAAACCCCAAATTCTGGATTCATGGAATGGTTTGGGTTGGGAAGGGCATCAAAACCCACTCAGTCCCACTAGAAACAGCTCCCACTATCCCAGGTGGACCCAACCCAGCCTTGGACACTCCCAGGGGGAGGAAATCCCAAATTGGTCCACCAAACCAAACCAGTTTTCCCACGGGATTGCCCCCAGGAGGACAGGAAAGTGGGAATTCCCTGCTGGGAGGAAAAAGAGGAAAGTGGGAATCTCACCTCCATCTGGGATATCTCCGACGTTATTTTCACCACCTTCTTCTCTGTGGTCCTGGAGTTGGGAGAGAGAGAAGCCAGTCAGAAGAGCTCCTGTGGATTCCAGAGGCACATCCTGGCGGGAAAGGGCTTGGGAATGTCCTCCTGGCCACTCCTTCCCAACACAATGCTGGAAAAATGTGCAAAACGGGAGCGGCCACGAGGCAGCTCTGTGGATTTTCCTCAGATTTGGTGGCCAAAGAGAGGGATGAGGCCTGGGAAACTTCCCCCTAAAATTTTGGGAATATTTGGGGCAAGAAACATCCCCAACCAGCCCTTCCAGCACCCCTGAATTCCCTTGGGAAGCGAGGTGGAATCACACCTGGAGCAGCCAAACCCTCCAGGACTGGAGGCATCACGACCTGCTTAAGGCACGAAAAAGGACCCCAAAAAAGGATGGATTGGGCACTGGAAATCTGGGAATAACGCCCTGCCCAGCTCCAGGCTCCTGGGAGCAACTTCCAAATCCCAAAGCCGGGGATCCCTGTGGAGTTTTATTCCTTTATGGCCCTGGCACACAAAGGGTCATTGTGTTTGAGTTCATGGGGCATTCCCACGCAGCATTCCCTGCTCCCTGGGCCAGCCCATTCCCAACATTCCCAACGCCCAAAGCCGGGAAAACCACGCTTTCCCAGCCTGGAAACCAGAAGGGAGGGGGAGGATTCCTGAGGGAGCCGCAGGGCAGAAAACAAAGCAGGAAGAGGCCAAGTCGGGAAGCTGGCCCAGGCTCCAGGAGCTCCCATAAAACAGTGGGAATGCTGGGATGTTCAGGAAAACGAGCGGCTTTTGTTCCCCCCATAGGGAAGGGCCCGAGGGTTTCACGGCACTTCCACAGGAAGCGATGGGGGCCGGGATGCGGCGGGAACGGCGGCGGGACGCCCCCTCCTGCCGGCCCCGCTCATTCCAGCGAGCCGCGGAAAGGGGAAGATCCTCTCCTTCCACGGCAGGGGCAACTCCCGCTGGCCCACGTGGGTCCAGCCTGGCCTGGGACATTCCCAGGGATGGGGAATCCTCTGGGAATCCATCCCAGCCCCTCCCCACCCTCCCAGGGAAGAATTTATTCCCAAAATCCCACCTAAATCCCATCCCTTTCCCAGTGGGAAGCCATTCCCCCTTGTCCTGCCACTCCAGCCCTTCTCCAAAGTCTCTCTCCCGTCTTTCTCGTGGGATCCTCTCAGGGACTGGAAGGATCCAGTGGAAATCCAAGGATTAAACCCAAGGGATCCAAATCCAGGGATCCAAACCAGGGATTAAATCAGAGGGATCTTAAATCTCAGGATTGAAATTTGAGGAATCTCAATCCCATGGAATGTCCACCCATGGAATCCCAGGAATCCTCTGCACCCCCCAAAGAACCTCCACCCCAGGAATTCCAACTCCAAAACAACCCTCAACCCCAGGAATCTCAACCTCAGGAATTCCAACTCCAAAAAACTTTAACCCAAGGAACCTCCATCCCAGGAATTTCAACCCAGAGAATCCCAATCCAAGGAATCTTCACTCCAAGGAATCTCAACCTCAAAAAACTTCAACCCCAAGGAAACTCAATTCCAAGGAATCTCCACCCCAGGAAACCTCAACTCCAAGGAATCTCCATCCCAGGAATCCCAATCCAGGGAATCTCCACCCCAGAAATCTCAAATCCACCCCTCCCTGCCCATTTCCACGCCCTGGATGAACCCCCAGCATTCCCAATCCCTCTCCAACCCCTGGGATCTGCTCCCTCCTCCCACCCTGACCTCCCCCTGGGCTTGGAGGAATCCCGTGACTCCCGGTTTTCCAGGAGGATCCAAACCAGGATATTTACACATCGGGGGATTTCACTGGAGCCTCTTCCACCTTCACGGGCGGCTCTGGCGGCTTTGGCTCTTCCTCCTGGGAAAAGAGGGGATAATCCACAACAAACATTCCAGCCACGTTTTTGGGGGGCTGCCTAAAGATTCCCAAGAATTCCCTTACTCTGGGTGGGGTTGGGAACTCTCCCTATGCTTTTCCAAAGGGCAATAATCTCTTCCCAGAAGATTTGGGATGCACAAAGGCTTGGGAATGAGTGAGGGTGACATTCCCAGCATGGAGTGGCAATGACACGGGACAGTGGGAATGACGTGGGACAGTGGGAATGCCCAGCTGTCTTAAACCCAAAACCAGCCGATTTAGACCCAAGACCAGCTGATTCAAACCCCAGACCAGCTGATTTAGACCCAAACCCAGCCGATTTAGACCCAAACCCAGCCGATTTAGACCCAAACCCAGCCGATTTAGACCCAAACCGGCCACCCAAAGTGCTTTAATCTCCCCGTGGCCCCGGCGCCCCATTCCCGCCCGGATCATCCCAGCAAAGAACCCACCTCTATCTCCTCTCCCAGCACATCCTCCTCGTTGGCCTCTTCCTCAGCTGGGGGACAAAACAAGGGAGCCGTTGGAGCAGCAGAGCTTCCCGGGAAGCCTCTGCATTCCCAGCGAAGGGCAGAGGGGAGAGGCACCCACCGTGCTCCTCCAGGTAGGCCTGGAGCCGGTTGATGAGGTCCTGCTTGTTGCCTTTGGCTTCCAAACCCCTGGCCAGGCATTCCTGCTTCAGCTCTGCCAGCTGCAGGGGAGATTCCAGGGGTTGGGAATACGGGGATTATCGGGGGGGTTGGGAGGTAAGAAAAGGAATGGGGGGGATTGGATCCCGAGGTGTTCCTGGGGGGAAATCCCAGGGAATCTCCATGAAAACCTTCCAGAGGACCCTCCTGAGGGAACATCCCAAAGACCCTCCCCAGGACTCTCCGGGGTCCCTCCCTGGAGCGCCTCCCTTGGGACCCTCGCAGAGGACGCTCCCGGGCCGCTGCCCCCGCACATGGC
>JAWWMO010000329.1:0-14052 GCA_035047845.1 Dendrocincla fuliginosa | reverse complement strand
CCCTGCCCATGGCAGGGGGTGGAACTGGATGAGCTTTAAGGTCCTTTCCAACCCAACCCATTCCATGATTCTACGGCTGCCCCATCTGGGGACCAGGCAAGGGTTTCACACTTCCTTAGGAGAAGCAGAGAGGAAGAGCGTTGGCTCCTCATCAACACGTGGGTGAGGAACTCCAAAGGCTGGGCCAAAAGGGCAGGCAGGTCCTCGTTGCTCGTGGGTGGCTCCTTGCCAAACCCCTCCTTTCCACAATCTGCTCCCCCTGAGTTTTCCAGGCGCCCGCGGCTCCGTGCGCTCACGTGAGCACCTTCTGCCTCCACCATTGTTCCCAGTCCCACCTGCTCCAGCTCCCCCCGTCCCCCCGGGCTTCACCGACGAGTCACGGCACGTGGGATGTTTTTTTAGCAGCCTGACACATGCCAAACCTGAGCAAGGAGCTTGATAAACCCAAGGTCAGGAAGGAATTTTAACTCGACTTAATTGCTAGGAGGCAACTGGGACCCGTAACACACCCAGGCAGGGAACAGAAAGAAGTGAGACAGATCGTGGGGGAGCAGATCAGTAAAAGCTACAGGGAATATAAAGGGATTAGCTTGATTTCTTGTTTGGGTTTTCTTTTTGGAAGTCCCACTCTCTGCCAAGCTTTCTTGGAGGCAAACATTTTTGTCCCGCAGCCAGCCTTGCCAGCCTCAAGTATGTAAAAGTCCTGAGTCAGATTTCGCAAGGCAAAGAGATACTGCCTTCAAAATAATTAGCCTGGAAAAAAAAAAGGAGTTGATTTTCTCTTCTAACCTCCATCCCTGCTCTTACAACATTTTTTTGGGGCTTCCAATTACATCATTTTTAGTCTAAATGAACACTTAAATCTCCGTGGATCTCCTGCCTCTGGAAGCTTGAATTCTGAGGCACCCAGTGAGGATTTGGGGAGCCACTTCCACAGCTGGGGAGCTGAATTCCTGCCCTGGGGGTTCTTCCTGTGCTCATCCCTCTGCTCCATCCCTCTCCCCATCCTGGAGCCGGATGCAGGCGCTGGCGCTGCCGCTCCAGTGCTGTACCAGCTGCTGGAGGGGAATCCTCCTGGAGCAGCCCAGCCAGCACCTCTCACAACCGTGGCCTCCAAGCCAAGGGCTACAATCAGGGATAAATCCCCTTCCCTGCTTTCAGCTGCTGGATCCAGAAATCTGGCCGGCGGGTCCGAGCCCGTCGTGCCTCGGCCGCCGCCTCTCGCACTGCCCTCCCTTCCAAGAAAAATGGAAACAGGAGACAAAGGAACTTTCCTACGCTGCATCCAGCTTTGCCCGCTGCCAGATTATCATCATGATATTATATTAACGTGCAAATCAGGATTGCTCACAAGAACATCCATAAAAAGAAGGGAGCGGGCGCCAGTGGGGGCGGAGCAGGGAGCGCGTGAGCTCCAGCTCAGCCTTTGGCAGAGAGCAGAGCTGGGGCCGGGGCACCCAAAGGCTCCAGCGAAGGATTTTCCCCCCAGAAGACGCTTTTAGCAGCCAAGAACCCCCTCCTCTGCATTGCACTGGGCCGTGCTTTCCCAAAGGGAATTCCCAAGCTCCGTATGGGATGCACCGTGCTGGGTGTCTGTGCTTTGGGCTCATTAGGGCTTTGGGGGCCAGAAGGGATGGGATTCCTGCACTGGCACAGGCTGCCCAGGGAAGCTGTAGATGCCCCATCCCTGGAAGTGTCCAAGGCCAGGGGCTTGGAGCAACCTGGGCTAGCGGGAGGTGTCCCGGCCCATGGAAGGGAGTAGGATTGAGTTCAGCTTTAAGGTCCCTTCCAACCCAAACCATTCCATGATTCCATATGAGATGGGTTTATTTGGTTTGATTTGGAGGGATCAGGAACAAGCTGAGTCAGATTTCTTTTTCTTTTTGCTTCCGAAGACACGATAATCTCCAAGCTGAGCCCCTTTCTAAAGCAGCAGCAGCAGCCTCAGGAAGCAGGATTTCCACCCACAAACTCTTCATTTAAAGTGCCTGTAGGTTCAGTCCTCAGACCTGTGGGTTTCTACGTGGAAAAATCAGAAAGCAGCAACTCTACAACAGCAGTGGTGTTTACCCAAGGCTTCCTTCCCTTCCCTCCAGTGCTCCAGAGGTTGCTGCTGCCTCACAAACCACCAGGACCCAGCAAACACACCCCCGACGTTATTAAAGGGATACTAAAGTTGCAAAAGCAAAGTTAGGAAATTCCAGATTTGCCATTTCCTGGCCAACTTCCCAAGCCTCTTTGTGTGTGGACATTGCCACACCTGCTCTTCCTGATGCCCCCAACTCCTCCCACAGCAAGTCCCTGTCCGTGCCCACCCCGGCCGTGGGCTCCCCTACAGCCCCTCCTGGGTTGGTCTGGGGGGCAATGGATGGGTTATTTGGGATGGGGAGCCCTGGGAATGGCCAAGCCCCAGGTGGGAGGGTGCTGGAGGTCACGGGAGGAGCAGAGCCAGGCAGGAGTCCCCACTGATGTCAAGAGAAGCTGCCGCTTCGTGGATTGCTGTGGTTTGGAGGAACGGTGGAACTGAAATCAGGTCCCAGGCTGAGACTGCAGCTGTTTTCCAGAGTTATTTTCAAGCAGTATCAGTTCCACCCTGACAGACGAAGGATTTCCACAAATACCTCCAGCCACAACCCACCCCAAATGCCAGTTTATCTCCCAAAAGCAGCTGGGTGTCACCGTGTGGGGACACACATGGACCAGGGAGGGACACGAAGGATGGGACTGACTGAGGAGTCAGTCAATAAAAAATAGGAACAAACCTCCCTCAGACTGTGTGGGGAGAAGAGCATTGTAGATCCTGCCCCTAAACTGGTATTTCTGTTTTTCCATCCATCACATCTCCAGCAAACCTGAGGAGCTGCTACTGGAAAAAATTTGGGAAACTGAAGAGAAGAGCAAAGAAGTTGCTTTCAGGACCTGATTAAGGAACCTTCATCTTCTTTTCCTGCACTGACATGAGTTACCCAGGGAAGCTGTGGCTGCTCCATCCCTGGGAGTGTCCAAGGCCAGGCTGGAGCAACCTGGGCTAGTGGAAGGTGTCCCTGCCCACGGCAGGGGTTTTGGAAGGAGATGGGCTTTAAGATCCCTTCCCACCCAAACCATTCCATGGTACCATGAATAGAAGCAAAGCATGGTGTGGACACACCATGACACGGCCTGGCCACACCAGCCTGGGCTCCCACGTCCCCAGGAAGGCTGGGTGGCTTTGTGCACGTGTCCAAACATCCCCTGGATTTGTGCAATCCGCAGGGCTCCAGCTGCCTTCAGCTCCATGATCCCAACCTAAGCCAGCCCCAGGAAAAGCCAAACAAAGTAATTAAGAGCAGATTTGGCCCTTAGCACGTTTTGTATACAAGGAGCTTTGGGAACTCATCAACCCCCCACCCAAGGCCACGTCCTTCTGCGTCCAGAATGCCACGAATATCCTGGCGAGCGGCTCTGCCTGAGCAGGGAAAACCATCACCAACCCCAGACTGGGCGTGATGGAGCTGCCACATGTGACATCCCAACATCTCACAACCAGGAGCTGGATTTATGAGGTGTCAGAGAGAGGGCTGAACTTTGCCTGGCCTCGTGTTTTATTGCTAATTCAAGTCATTTATTGATGGCTCGAGATGGTCTCAGCTATGGTGTAAAGAGACTCAGCCATAGCCCCCTCCCAGCATCCCCACCTTGTATCTGAGCAAAGTGTTCCCTCCAGCCAATAACAGATAAATACAATAAAACTGCAGGAAATGAAAAATTCATAGAATTTGTCACCGCTTCTACACCACAACTTTCCCCTTGTGCTCAGCAAAACCAGGCAGAAACCAGTTTCTCAGCTTATTCTTGGTCAACCCTTTTAAATTCAGACCTTCTCGGGAGGAAAACCAGTAAAGCCTGACCTTTCTTCAAGCACTCATAAACCTTTTCAGATTTTTCCTCTTGCTTTAAAATTCTGTGTTTTTATTGGGACCCAAAAGCAGAGTTATTTTCCCTTTTTATTTTCCTCCCCTTCTCCTGCCACTGAACCCGACAGCGAACACCCCGGCGGAGGGAGAGTTTTCCACCATTTCTGGTAGCAAATTCTTTATGCTTCATTTTAGCCTTTTGTGGCTTCAAAGAAACAGCTTGAACTCCAGAAAGGCTCCAGATTGGCCAAGGAAATATGAAACATCGTAATATTTCTAAGGGTAGAAGAATTTTTCAAAGGTTACATAGTGGAAAAAGAAAATATGAAAACCTTGTGGCAGCAAGGAGGTTCCTCGAATGCTCCTGCCAGCCCCCCTGCTACTGCAGGAAAGGGCAGAAGAGGGGGAGGAAATGTCAAAATTCCCCCCTGAAAGCAAATTTCACCAAACAGAAGGAAAAGCATTTTATGTCCCGCAAGGCAGGAGACGCTCCAGAATGGTGAAAGCTTTTGTGCCCCTTTTCCCCAGCGCTGACCGAGTCCAACCTGCAGTTTCCTGGCACAGCAGCCCAGAGCCACTGTGTGCTGTCCCTCAAGCTGCTCCGGGACTTCCAAACCCCATTCTCATGGAAATGAAGCAGGAATGGAAACATTTCCATTCCCCATTAGCTTTCTTAAAGCCCTCTTAGTACAAAAACCTGAACTTCGGGCTTAAGACTGGGGAGAGATGAATCCCAAATTCCCTTTGCTGGTGGTTTGAGAGTCCTGAGTGTGATGCTTTGGGTTGGAAAAGAAATCCAGCCACCCGTCACCTGTGGCAGGTGTTCACTTTGGGTCCAACAACATCATTTCAGGGAAGATTTTATTGATGCAGAATAAAAGAAAGCCACAGGATGGCGAGGGATTGACCCTGCTCATCATGAGGAGCCCGAATCACCAAGCAACCAGCAGCAGTGTTTTTGTGTGCTGAAGGAGGGTGGATTTAGGTGGGATGTTGGGAAGGAATTCTCCCCTGGGAGGGTGGGCAGGGTCTGGTACAGCTTGCCCAGAGAAGTTGTGGCTGCCCCTGGATCCCTGAAAGTGTCCAAGGCCAGGTTGGACGGGGCTTGGAGCAACCTGAGACAGTGGAAGGTGTCCTGGATGGAACGAGATGAGCTTTAAAGTCCCTTCCAACCCAAATCATTCCATCATTCTATCATTCCTGAACAGCTCTAATGGAAACCAGGCACTGGTTTATTCCCCTTTCCCTCTGGTTTATCAAACGAGGTAGAAGCTGCCACCGTGTTCCCCAGCCAAGAAAAGCTCCCTTCCTTTCTCTTTTTGTTTTCAGCTGCTCTTTCACTTGAAGAATGAGGTGGTTTATGAGGATTTTCTTCACAGGGGAAGAAAAAAAACCAGCTCCAAACTATCAGCCCGTGCAGGCAGAGAAGAAGCTGATTTTTCAACACTTCAAAATTATGTCATAAAGGCCCAGAAAGAGGGTTTGGCGAGTGTATAAACACAGGATCCAGCACAAGTCACAGGGTGATTAACTAAAACCAATGTTTCCAGAGAAATAATATCTCCACAAACAGCCACATGCTTTGTTTAGCTAAATGAGTAACAGCACTTTGGCCAGGGCCAAGTGTCGTGTCTGAACTGAAAAAAAAAGAGAGATTGCAGAAAGATTGGCTTTTATAGAAAGGGCAGCTTTGGAAGCAGAAATTGTACCTGATGGGCTTGACCTTGAGAAGTTCTGCTCTTATCAAAAAAATCAGAGAGTTGTTATGGTTGGAAAAACCCTCCAAGACCATCGAGCCCAACCATCCCCCAGCACTGCCAAGGCCACCACTGGCCATGTCCCCAAGTGCCACATCCACATGGCTTTGACATCCCTCCAGGGATAGGGATCCCATCCCATGGGGATCCCTGGGCGGCTGTGCCAGGGATGGACAGCCCTTTCCAGGAAGGAATTTTCCCAGTATCCAACCTGGGATACCCAGCTGGGGGTCTGTCTGTGGAGCATTTGGACAACGCTCGGAGGGACAGGGTGGGATTGTTGGGGTGTCTGTGCAGGGCCAGGGGTTGGATTGGATGATCCTCGGGGGTCCCTCCCCACTCAGGATATTCCGGGATTCCAGGATGGGATTCTTGGAGCCTGCTCTGAAGTTCCCTTCTGGAAAGGGTGTGCAGAGGCAGGAGCAGAGATTTGTTCCCAAATTCTCCGGTGCTGGAACACCAACACCTTGTGTGTTCCAGGTGCCTCCCACAGTGACAAAGGGAAGAGGAGGGGACAAAAAATCCCCTTTTTTCCCAGCTCAGCAGGTGCCCAAACCAGACCTGAGGCAATAAAATAGAGCAAAAATATTCCCTTTACTCCCAGGGCAAGATGAACCCTTTGCAAACGTTGTTCTGGTAAATTATAAAATAAGAAAAAAACAACGCAAAAATAAAATAAAAACATAAACTAAAATGAAACGAAATCAAAAGTAATAGAAAAAAAGGAAAAAATACAATGTAACAATAAAAATAAAACAAAACCGAAAATGAAATGAAACAAAATCAAAAGTAAAAAGTTACAATGTAACAATAAAAATAAAACAAACACGAAAGTAAAACAAAATCAAAAGTAAAAGAAAACAATGTAAGAATAAAAATAAAATAAACACGAAAATGAAACAATAACAAAAGTTAAAAAATACAATGTAGCAATAAAAATGAAAACAAAATAAAATGAAACAAAATCAAAAGCAATAGAAAAACTACAATGAAACAATAAAAATAAAACCGAAAAGGGCAATAAAAAGTAAATGAAAAATAAAAAAAAAAAAAAAGTGAAAGTAAAATAAAAATATAAAATGAAACAAAATGAGTAAAAAAAATACAAAAGCGCAAATAAACTTAAAAGCAATCCAAAAATAAACCGAATAAAAAGAACATCAAAGGTAAAATAAAAAATACATTAAAAATACACTAAAATGAAATAAAACAACCCTTCCCCTTCTCCGACCGGCGGGGGCAGCCCCTGGATCGCAGTCCCACAAAGCTGGGAGCGAGCGCCGGGCTCTGGAGCGCTTCCCTCTGGAAAGCGGCGGGATGCGGAGCTCGGGAATGGCTTTTCCAGGGCACTTCCCAAGCGCGGGGGTTGCCATGGAAAAGGGGGGAATCTCAATAAACAGCCCGTCCCGCCTCACCTCCTCGGCGTGTTATTCCCATCTCCCTCCCGCCCGCCGCCCGGGAATGCTCGGGATGCTCCGCAGCTCCGGCGGCCGCTTCCCTACAGAACTGCGGGGAAGGGGAAAGAAAGGCAGGCAGGAGAGGCTGGAAAACAGGAGGGGAGTCCCAGGTAGGAGAGGCTGGAAAACAGGAGGGGAGTCCCAGGTAGGAGAGGCTGGAAAACAGGAGGGGAGTCCCAGGCAGGAGAGGCTGGAAAACAGGAGGGGAGTCCCAGGGAGGAGAGGCTGGAAAACAGGAGGGGAGTCCCAGGCAGGAGAGGCTAGAAAACAGGAGGGGAGTCCCAGGCAGGAGAGGCTGGAAAACAGGAGGGGAGTCCCAGCCTCGGCCCTGGCCCCGGGGAGTTTCCTGCGGCTCCCTGAGCTCAGCCCTGTCCTTAGCAGTGGAAACCCATCCCAGGAGTCACTGATCCCATGGATGGGAGGAGTTCAGGGGGCTCCTGACTGAGCAAGGGGCAGGGACAGACGTTTGCCTGGCCAGGAGCAGGTTTGGGGAATGGCACACAGGTCCTTGAATCCCTCCCCTTGGAGAGCCAGCAGATTCCACTAAACAGATGGAAAAGCCTTTTACATCCCTGGAAATGGAACGTTTCAAAACAGTAAAAAGCTTCTCCCACCTTTCCCCCCTTGCTGATTTCTAATCACCATTTTCACCCTCTTTCCTGTGTGCTGTCCCTAAAGCTGCCTAGGAACTTCCAGACCCCTTTCTAAGGCTCCAGAATGGTAAAAAAGTCCCTAAATCCATAACCTACCCTTTGGCAGAAGCCAAAACCCAGGTTGGTTTAACCAAAGGGTTAAGCCGAAAAGCAGACAAAACCCAACCATAAATGACACTCAAAGCAAAAATAAATGAACAGCTTTTTTTTTTTTTTAGGTTTTCAAGCTCTTATCACTTAACCACAAGCAGAGGTGCGTCCTACTTCCCTCCTGCTCCCGGATTTGGGCATGGAAGAGTGGGACAGGAGGAGGTGTTTGTGCACGAGGTGGAGGATCCAGAGGAATATTGACACAGAGATGGTGGGGCCAGCATGGGAGGAGAGACACAAACTCCCCCCAGAAGATGCCGAGCCCAGGAATGCTCCGGGGGGAACGTGCCGGTTGCCAGGAAGGCCGAGATGTGGAAACCCACCGTGATGAAGACAAATGGCAACCGTGAAACGAGATGTTTTTGGGCCATGAGACGCTGCTTACAACAAATAAATAAACCCGGAGCCCCATTGCAAAGACAGACATTCCCAGGAGCTGCTCCTGCCCCGAGACATGGAGCCTTCCCACAGCCAGGGATGCTCCATGAGCCCCCAGCCCTTTGCCAAGGCTGCAGCACCCCTCACTTTAATTAATGAAGTGCTTTAATTAAAGATTGGCATCAGACAGACTGCAAAGAACTGAAGCCACAACAAGGAGGGAAGGGCCGTGAGACACACAGGCTGCGGTGTGAGGTGTGCAGGAATAGCTCATTAAGGCAGCTGCAATTAGTAGCTGCTCTGGGTTAATTGTACAGCACCCTCAACCACAGGGCAGCAGGGAATTCCCTCCACTTTCCCTTCTGGCACACACACACACTTCTTCTTAAATTAGCTGTGTGGAAACAGCTCATTAGTGCACATATCAGCAAAGTTTGCTTAGGCCAGAACTAATTAGGCATTACTTGTTTTCCTTATGCAGTTCTGGCTCTGGGCATCTCAAAGCCTGAGCTCCAGATCTCCTGGGACTCTGGGAAACCTCTGAATGGAGGAACCCTTTGCATGTGCTCAGGAATTACTGAGGAAAAGCAGGGAAAAGGTCTCTATTTTAGCAGAGTAGGAGGAATTGGTGGGACTGAAAGGGGAGATGTTTCTGAGAGCTCCCACCAAAATCCCTGTCAGAGTTAAAGCTCCTGATGAGAAGTGGCATCAAAGACTGATTAAGCAGAAAAGAGGAAGAGGTTTAAACTAAGAGGAATTATTTAGATTAGAGCAGGTCCTAGAGCTGGATTAGGCTCGAGCTGAACAAACCTGTTCAAGCAGCAAAATCCTTAAAGGAAAGATCTGCATGGGATAATCGAGTGTAAAAACCCAACACGCGCAGGCAAATTCCTAATAACTTCCCAGATTCAGTCAAGGGAATATTGGGATTACTTAGTGTGTTGGCAGGAACATAATCCCCAGGAGAATGGCAGAAAGGCTTTGAAGGTACGAGCCAAGCCTGGCTGAAGCCAAGCACTGGATCCATGTGCAGATAGATGGGGTAGATTTTATCTTCTCAGCACCAGCTTTGAGAAATGTCTGTTTGGGCTCTTCACTTTCTAACAGCCTTAATCGCTTCATGATGAACTGATGGCATTTCCACTTCCATATGCTTTTGATATTCCTTAATAAACTCAATTAGAAAGCAGCCATCCTACTGGAAAAACAACATTTCAGAGGGTTCCCCCTCCCTGGGTCGGAACAGGCCACGTTACATAACTGGGTGTCTTCGCTGCCCCACATTGTCACAATTGGGTTAAATGCCACTATTCAGTTTTACAATGCTGGCGACACCAATAACTACAATCACTTGGGGAACAAAAGCCCTGTCTGCCCGAGCTTGCAGGTGATCCTTAAAGCACAGTGGGCATTATGAAAAGAGGATGCTCCGAGTTTGCGCCTCTTCCCCCCCAGCTAACAAATCAAAACCACGAGCATCCCGTTTGCAGGAGGGAAAATATGGAAAAGCAAAGCGGGGAGATAAAACCCGCTCAAATAAACTCTTCCAGGGAGGAGCTGGCAGCTGGACATCCTTCCTTGAGGTCCCTCCAAGCTGAGGGGACAATGTGCTGGGGTGCACCTCTCTTGCCACCAGGCTCGTGCGCCCCCGTTCCCGGCTGCCCGGCACACGCCCTTTGCAGACGGCTGGAGCAGGAAGCCAAAGCAGCTGGATGGCTTTGGAGGAGGATGAAAACACGAACACACATTTCATGCTAATGGGAGGCACATGGCTGGTGTTGGGGGGGACGTGCCCGCAGATAAATCTTGTCATCCGCCCGGGACGAGCCTGTGCCACGTGACAGCTCTGTATCCTCGGGATGGGGCCAGGCTGGAGCAACAGCTGGAGCAACTGGATCTCTCCAGGCAATGCCCAGGGCTTGCTGCTCCAGGAGCTGAGGTGCCTGTCTCCTCGAAACAGGCTCCCCAGGGAAGTGATGGAATCACCTTGGGTGGAAGCGTTCAAAAAATGAGTAGATGTGGCGCTTGGGGACACTGTTGACTGGGCATGGTGGTACTTGGTTGAAAGTTGGACTTGATCTTTCAGGTCTTTTCCAACCATAGTGATTCTAAGAGTCTCTGATTCCATGATTCCCATGGAATGCATGCATTCCCACAGGGATCCTCTTGCTCACTATAGCAGTATCCTTCACTCTGTCATGCTCTGGGAATTCCCCTTCTTCTTCCCTGCAATGGACTCAGAGAGTTTCAGTTTTTGAACTTATGACCCATTATCTGATGGACTTTATTAATTTAGTCCCAACCAACCTCCTTATGGTTTGCAAATTACCCTCGACGTAGAAGAATCTGTTCAACCAGCCCTTGGGGGTTTGTTCTCCTTTGCAAACTTTTGCTTCAGCAGACAGAAAACCCAACCAGCTTCAGCAGCTCCTCCTGCTCTGAGGGTGTCTCAGAGGCAACATCAGTTTGAAGGCTTGTCTGCAATGTGTGAGGAGAACACACAATGAGATTGGGAACGAGTGTCCCACCTCAGCCAGGATCCTCCCACCTGCAGTGGGAAGGCAACGGGATTGTAGGAAAAGCTTCTGGGCTACAAACAGATGACAACCACGAGCAGAGCAGAGCAGAGATTGGCTTTTCAACCCTCAACTGAAGATTTTTCTTCTGCCTTTGCTTTCATACAACCAATTCCAAGCCTTATCACAACGCTCCCCGAAAAACGTGATTGTCTCCCAAGAAACACGAGGCCCCTGTGATGGTTTGGGGAGCCTGTGTGTGAACTCTGCTCACTGAGGACATTCCATGCCTGTGTTTTATGACTCAAAGCTTCTTGTTATCTGTTTTTCCCATTGCTGTTTTCCACTGATGAGCCTCGGGAAGCTCAGCAGCCAGGAACACACGGACCGCTTAGACAAGCCGTTTTTTAAGTCTGGATTCCAGCGCTGAAATAACGGAGAGGCAGAGCTGGTGAGAAGCCTGGATCGCACGCTGGGGCTGAGCAAGAACCATCTGGAAAAGGATGGGAAGATTAGGAAAGAGAAGAGCTCCCAGCAGTTGTTTTTGGAAACCAGCTGCCAAGGCAAGGGAGGCTCTTGGAGGAGAGCTCAGGTGCATCAGAGCAGGAGAAGGGGGGACATGGGATTGTTTAGAGGGCTTGGACTTGTGTTCAAAGACCTTTCAAGATGCATTAGAGAAAGAGAAGCAGGCAAATGCACTTGGACATTTATTATTTTGTCTAAATCTCTGTGGTTCTGGGGTTAGCTCAACTCAAATGCCGGGGTTTCTTTGGAATTGCTGGGCTGCTTCAAGGCAATGCTGGCACTGGGACAACCCATGCTCTGAGCACCCTGGACAGACTCTGTGCTCACTGCAGAGCACCTGAGCGACCTTGGGTGGATCCTTTGATCCTCCTCCATGCTCAAAGCCAAGTTTGCCAGGGATGGGATGCTCATTACAAAGTTCTGCTCAACTTGGGCAACTCTTGGTCCTGCTACATCACTGCAACACCCAGCAGAGCTGGGAGCAGGGAGATGGGGCTCAGGAGAAAGGACCTGACACAGAATTTCGGGGTCATCACCATACCTGGCTACGACATAAGCAAAGGCAACCTTTAACTCTGTGATGTTTTTTGCCAGCTGAGTACTGACTGCAATATTGTTTTAATGCAACGTGGAGTCTCGAAGTGGAGATTGCTGGCGTGTTCCCACAAGGATGTGACTGGGAGACAGGATGCACAATATTTGCCAGTGAGACAGAACAGAAGACGGGAGATAAAGAACAGGATTACGCACAACACTCTGCATACTCACACAATAAAGAGCATTATTTCATTGCTCTTGGGACCCTCGTGCAAACTAATTAAAATGGTATTTCGGCATATTGAATTAATGACTCCACTGAGGGCAAGAAAGATCTTATCAAGGGCTGGTTTGAAACCTTGTTTTCTTTTAAAAATGTACCAGATCGGTACTAATCTTGAGAGGGAGGTGGCAGAGTCAAGTAGAAACACTCCTTTTGTCAAGGTCTGTGTGGGGATGGACGACAGTGCTTTGTAGCCCCTCAGATGGCACTGGGCAGGACCAGCTCTGTGCAGGGCTATTGCTCAACTTGTGGGGACTCTTCCCTTCTCCTCAGCTTAAGGAAAGGATTTCCAGCTGGAGGGAAAGGCTGTGGGGTGCAGGGTGTTTTGATTCCCCTCTCCTGAAGGAGATGCCGTATTGTCTCTCTGCAGCCACATGAAATGTCACCCAGTAATTCCTGGCTCACCTCTGGGCTCTTCCCCACTGCATTTCCTGGTCTGGAGCTGCTTCGTGTATGACTGACATCCCTGGAAACACTCGAGGTCAGGTTGGACAGGGCTCTGAGCAACCTGATCTAGCTGAAGATGCCTCTGCTCATTGCAGCGGGTCTGGAGTAGATGAGCTTTAATGTCCCATCCAACCCAAGCCATTTTATGATTCCAAGGCAGGGGCCTTGCACAAGATCTGATGATGCCAAAACCTCTGTCAGATAATTCTCTTCACAGACACAAGGAATGCCCAGCCCAAAACCAGACAGAGTTTTGCCCCCACGAGAAGGAAGTATGTAACTGATGGCCATGTCCTATGTCAAAAGTAGGGGTTGGTGTGTCTGAAGAATAAAAAGAAATAAAATGCCTTTGCTTCCCTCCACAGCCCTGGCAGACCCTTGGGTGGTGCATCCCACCACAGACAACATGTGCTGCACCTCCTACGTGGTGCTCACACAGCGCAGGGCCTGCAGGGTGAGGGTCTCTGCTCACACATCTCCCTGCCCCAGCACAGCCACAATGCCTTTCCCATGGTCCTGGAGTCAAGTCTCAGGGCGAGAATCAGTGCAAAACCAACAAAGTCTTGGAGAGCATGGAAAGATGCCAAAAAGATAGATGGGAAAAACTCGCATTTCCAAGTGCCAGAGAAGACAATGAGACATAACAAAGCTCTTTGTTTGGGAGAGGGTTTTCTTCAGGGAAGAGGGGAGAAGACTGCAGAGGGAGTGGGGGGAAAAATAATCTAGCCCACATCCAACCCAGCACTCAGATAATTCTATAGAAGCCAAACTTTTTTCACATCCAACCATCACAGTTTGGTGCAGAAAATTCCCTGTCCAGACAAAGTCCTTGAGAAAGGACATGTCCTGGGTTGGTGTTTCCAGAATGAAATCAATACAACCCCCATCCTTGGGATCAGCACATGCCGAGCACAGCTGGCAGCTGTGCATGCACACACAACCACCCAGTTCAGGTCCAGCGGGCTCTGGGATGGGCACAGAGGATCAGGGAAGGGGGATGAGATGCCATCTCATGTGGCACCTGAGGACAGAGCTGAACCACGGAGCTGCTGCAGGCAGGTGTTGCTGTGGGATGTCAGCACGGTCAGGCCTGCCCTGGGTACTTGTTGATCCCATCTGGCAGCGACGTGAAAACCTGCACTGGCTTTCAGCAGCTGATTTGGAGTGACTGGGAGCTTAACTGGGAACCTGCTGGCCTTGCAGCAGGGATCCAGAGACCAGCACAGGCATCTGGGTGTTTGAAAGCAGCTGCTGCACATCAAACCCCACCTGTTACCACTTAGAACCTTTTGGGGTTACGCAAAGGTCTCTTTTTAAAGGTTTTGGAGTGTATTCAAACCTTTGGCCTCTGCTTCCAAAGGAGGTGAGACGCCCTTAAAGGCAAACAGGTGAAAACCAGGGTCCACAGCACTCCCACGGTGACCATTCAGGTCACAGAATCACAGACTGGTTTTTG
>JAWWMO010000326.1:0-14161 GCA_035047845.1 Dendrocincla fuliginosa | reverse complement strand
AGCGCACATGCCCTCGTGTGGTCACTGCTCCCGCACATCTCCTGCGGCTCTGATGCTCCAAAGATGCCAAAACTACGGAATTTATAACATTGCCTCGCCTTAATGCCTTCCAGAGGGGCTGAGCACACGCAGCTGCCTTGCCCGAGCAGCTCAAAGGGCCAAAATACGGCTTACACACCTAAGCTCCAACATCTCACAAGCTTTTTCCGCTCATTTTCTGTTTTTCAATGCCTAAAATGCTTAATATGTGACTGATGCTTACAAGAGACCAAGAATATAAGAGAAAAAACAGACTTCTGTTTGACAGAAGAGCACTAATTACTGCATCAAGAACTCCAGGCACTACAAGTGCCCAGCACTGACTGTTCTCCTGCATGAGGATTTTGTTTTTCAGGAGGAGCTGTTGCTAACTCGATGTCGTTTTCAAAACACCTAGGAGATTTATTTTTAATAGATTACTTCTTTTAGGGCTTCACCTTGCACCACGTTCTGGTGGAGAAGGAGCATGAGCTTGGCAGACCCTGTGCTGGTGCAGATGTGCAGGGCAGAGCCACCAACCTCACCTGGGACTTTTAGGAAGTGGGAACCAGCTGTGGCAACTCCCTGAAATATTTCAGTGTTTGCAGTGGACAGCAACAGCACAGGGAGCCAGAACCCCCTCCCTGCCTATTTACTTTGGCAGAACAGATCCATAGCTACATCTGCACTCAGCTCAGTTGTTGTTTCAGTCACACACAAAACACCTTTTGCCAAAGTTTTGTTTCCTGGTGGCTTGTGAAAATGGGGCTTGCTTCATTTTCCCATTTATTTATTCATTTTAGGTGCTTTCACAGACTTGGTCAGCAGCAGGGTTGCTCTCCTGGAGCCAGAAACACCTGCAGAGCAAAAGGTGTGTAATATTTGTGTTCCTGCTTGACATGCTTTGCTTGGTCATTCTCCCTGCACTACTTGGTCTCTCCTCCCTCCCAGCAGGATGAGGGCGAGCACTGGAAGAGTAAAAGTGAGAGAACTCATGGCTTTTGTTAAAGACAGTTTAATAGGTAAAAGTCACACACAAAAGCAAAGCAAACCAAGGAATTCATTCCCCACTCCCCAGTGGCAGGCAGGGGTTCAGCCATCTCCAAGAAAACAGGGCTCCAACACACATAACAGGCAACTTTTAGCACCTTTAAGACAAGTGGTCAGTTAAATAAATAAGGATTTTGGATTGTCCTTTGGTTTCCAAGGCATATCTTTGGTTCAAAAGAGAATCAGGAGTGTTAACAAGCCATTCCCAGGGCAAAGGGGGCTTGATGCAAAGCAAAATATATACATTCTTTTCAGTTTGGATCTTTAAAAGCCCATATCCTTTCCAAAAAAAAAGACAAGAATATGGGGAAAATGCAAACCCAGGACAAACATCACATATACCACCATTAAAACAAGTGCATAGAGAGGGCAGGTAAACCTGTGTCAATGTTCACTTTGCCATCCGAATTCCAGGAAGGTTTCTTTTTCTGTCCATCTGCTTAATATCCATAAATCTCATTCTCCACCCAGGTGGATTCCGTGCTCCTGCCCACACGGTCCCCACAGAGCTCGTAGATGTCATTGGTCACGAAGCCACTCTGGGTGCTGGCCAGGGTGTCACAGCCCCTGCTGGGGGCGGTCACTGCTGCCCCCTGCGAGCCCCTGCCCAGCTCCCAGTGCTGCTGGGCACGGAAGGAGGAGTGCTTGGGGACAGGTCTGGTGCCAGCCAGCTCTGCTTCTGACTGCCTGTTGATGACTCTGTAAATGTCCAGGTTGGGGCTGGGGTTGGACAGCCAGGCATCCTCCTCCTTTGGGCTCCTCTCCATGTGCTTCTCTCTCCTTGGGAATGGGGGGAAACACACAAAACCATGTTATGGCCTTTCCCAAACCTCCTGGAGTAATTTAGCAGTGCCCCTTGAGGAAAGCTGACACTCAGAGCCTGGGCTTGGCATGAGGTTGGGTGTTACGGGTCCTTCCAGGCTGCACAGCCAGGATGGCCCCACGGCAGCACCTGTACCCAGCTGAGACACTGAAGCAGCAAAACCCGACTCTGACAATCCCAAAACCACAGCCAGCACCCCCACCAGAGCTACTGTGCACACAGGGAAAGCAAGGAGGGGTTATTGATAAGCATTATTTGCTCCAAATCAATGTCCCTTTCTCTCTAATAACTCATTTTTCACTTTTGAAGGGGAACATCAGACACTTCAAACCTTTAATAAGAAAGCTGAAGTGCTAACACATCAAAGTCATTCTTATTTTCACCATTCCCTGACTACTCTATCTGTGAACACAACAATATGGCATCATGTAATTTACTTTAAATTTTATTTGAATTAACTCTGCCTGGAGCATTCATGCCACTTTTCAAACCTTTCTTTGGCTGCAAGCAGCCCTCTGCAGGGCACCTTCCAGGATATGCCAAAGCTGGCTGCAAGATTACTGCCAGGAATTTGTGTCACAGTTGATTTTGACACACAAGTGCCACTCACCTCCTCACAAAAAGCCAAAACCAGGAGATGGCTGTAATGACCACCAGGAGAAGCAGCACAGGAATGCTGGGGATGAGGATGTAGGCAAGACTCTGGACAGGCTCTAGGGGTAAGAAGGAGTCAGTGTAAGAAGAAAGTGCAAGTTTCTCATAGTTAATGATGTACTTAGAAATAAAACATTAACAATTTAGCCACTCAAAAGTGATTCAGTAAAAGTACCTTTTTCAGACCCAGAACACTTTACTCAGCTTTAGATTTTGAACATTTTGGTAGCCCAAAGCAATCCCTTCAGGTTTGCAGTGGGGAAGATTTGAGGGAAATTGTTTTTTTTTCCCAGAGGCAATTGTATATGTACAGACTTTTGGGTCAATCTGTTTGCAGCCACCTGTGGAAATGTGGATCTGCACAGGCAGGGAGAGAAGAGGCCAGGGCTGGATGTACAGCATACCTTTGGCTCCCCCAGCTGTCACATTGCCACCCTTCTTACGACGTTCTTCTGGCAATACTGGGCTCCAGGGCTCTGTGGCAACACCTGGAAAGAAGCAGCTTAGTTAATATCTCAGATTATTTTTCTGGAAACAGCTTAAGAATCATAAGGAGTGAGGGCGAGGAGGCTGAAGGGACCGAGAGCTGCAAAGATGTGGTCCTCTCGTGCTTCAATCCCTGCAGCACAACCAGCAGCCCCAGCTGCTGCATCAACAGCACTGCTCCTACAGAATGGGTCAGGGAACAGCACAAGGAAAGTGCAAACTGCAGGGAAGTTTCCTGCTCGGTCAGTTTTCACTCTGTTGAGAATGAAGGCAATGATATTTCCACTGAAAGTTAATGTATCATTTAAAAAATATCCCCAAGCAAACCAATCCAACTCACCTCTCCGAGAATTCTCCACTGGAGCATTTGTTGGCTTCTCTAAGAGGAAAAAGAGAAAGGCACAATTTCCTCATGAGCCTGAGTGGGGGGACAAGTGTGCTAAACACAGTCTAACAACAAGAGCATCCTTTAGTGTTCTCTCCCCCAGGCCCCACCTGAGACCTCAAACACTCCATAAAAATCCTCTGAGAATTTATACAAGTCACAGATATCAGACACCAAGAGCGTTTCCCCCAGGACTTGCATAAATTTCCAGATACCCATCTCCCTCCAGATCTTTCCAGTGAAGCTGAGCCAGGGTTTCCCTCTCTGTCACTGCAGTCTCCTCATACCTTCCCCTGGGGGTTGCTTTCCAAAGGGCAGAATGACTCATTACCAAGAGAATATTTGCAAATGAAGTTATTTTTCATGTTGCATCTGTCATCGTTCCACTGAAACATGTAAGGACCTCCGACACCTGGTGGGGCAGATGGCTGGTGGTACATCACAACACAGATCTCACTCCCACAGGATGGCTCATCCACGTACCAGTTCCTGAGAAAACACAACAAACATGGCAAGGACGGCTTGACGTCACTTCCCAGGAGCTCGGGTGGGAACAGAGCACAGAGGGCACAACCCAGCACCCCACACCTCCACTGCCTAAAAGTGGGAACAATGCAAGTATTTATTCCTGGAGTTCTGGTTTTTCAAAGCAAACTCAGCCATCAGGGTGTTGAACAAACACCCAGGAGCAAAGGGCTGAGCACCTCACTGCCTCCAACTCTGCTGCAAGGCTGAATAAAAGCTCAGGAGAAGCTTGAATTTCTCCACACGATGCTAGATCTGTGCAAAATCATCCATCACAGTTATTTTTGCTCTCTGGCCTCAGTGCCTGCAAAATTTCAACACCCTTTTAATGAGAAAATGAAAAAGCTCAAGCAGGATCTGGCTTTCTCTGTCTAGAAATGCACCAACACAGTCTTGCAGATCATTTTTTTTGTTGTTCTAATAATAAACTTCACCACAAGACAACTGTGCAGGCTTTTCCAAGGAGCACACAGGAAGGAGGCTTAGCACTCTGTAACACAATTGTTATTGAAGAGGCATCTTCTGCAACTCAGAGAAACTCTGTCCTGATTTTGACAACTGTTCAGCACCCACTGATCTTGGAACAAGCCACGTTCTGCATGCCAGGCTGATCCATAGGACAGAAATCATTCCAGATATCCCAAGGTATTCCACACGGGAAGATACCCCTGTGTGTTAGAGCAGTGTTTTCTCAGTCATTCCAACGCTGTATTCCTCCCTCACTTCCTTCCTCCCCTGCTGTTTTCCTTGGCTTTATCATTTAGCATAAATAAGCTGTGGCTCACCAATGAGAGGCAATAAAGCTGTGCCTGTTTCTTAGCAGCAGATCTGGCTCCAGCTTCCCTTTATCCACCCCCAATATCTGAACCACAGGAGAAACTTTAATATATCCAACAGTACCAAACCCAGTTCTGTTTTATTCATTTCTTCACAGAGCAACTAAAACACCCTCTGGGCTCCCAGAGCGAAAAGGTCACAGCAGCAAGGTGGTTTCACACATGTCCAACACGAAGAAAGCAATTCGGTTAAAATGTTGTTGCTTTTATATTTTAATTACAACAAATGTTGTGGTTTCTCTTGCCTTAAGACAAAGAGGCAGAAACCTAACAAGTGTTGTGAAGACTCAAGCTTTCCGTGTCTACAATAAATCCTGCAGCTCTCAGATTTAACTGTCACAGGAAAATAAAAGTCATTCCTTCAGCAAGCAGAAAGGAAAGAGCCCATTGCTCGGGACATCAGGGACAAACTCCAGGGGATCAGGAACCTTCAGGCCAAAGCATGTATTTTGTAGCTGCCTAATCAGATTTTTTAAGACCAGATCACTTGTTCTTTCCCGTCCTTTTGGGTATCAGAAATTGCCAATTTAGCCCAATCTGGACATGCCAGATGTCATACAGAGCAACAAGGAAAGGTCTCCAGAGTAGGGTAACCTTACACCTGGATGGGATGGATCCCAAATGGCAGCTGGGACAACACTGCTCAGTTCATCTGACAGAATCCTTGGGATTGCTGAAGGCAGGTGACACTCCCTGACCCCTCTGCCTCCCAGTCCCACCCACAGGTACCCACCTGAACTTGGATGAGCTGCCATCTGACCAGGAGTAGAAGTTCTGGCACTCTGTACTGTTGCCCTCCTCCTCCTCCTTTTTCCTCCTGAGCCCAATCCAGAAGTCTCCATCAGAAGCCAAGAGACTCCTAATAAATGTTTCGATCAGTCTTTGCTCTGCTGCTGTCTCAATGCTGACCAGGTGCCCCCCATCCGCCCTGCAGGCCAGGTGAGCTTCTTCATAGCTGGTTCTGCGGGAGGCATCATGGAAATACACTATCTTGTAGCAGGGTTTCTGTGTCCCACGGCGGCAAACTGTCTGTCCTGCAGAGAGGGGGACAAACCTGCTACACCAACTCCACCTGCAGAGCCGAAATGCAATGCTAATAGTGCTGCCTGGATGAGCTCTGCACTGTTTCTAGGGAAGACACAACACAGGGAAAAGCCTCTCGTGTTGCTGGAGGGGTACGTGGCACCTCCAAGGTTTTCTTAGTGCATCCAACAGTTTAGGTCGCTCTGCACAGCCCTGCCCTTCTGTGTCCTGCTCTTACCTCCCCTGTGATTTTACAGTGATTTGCAGGTCCTGGGAGCTCCTCCCAAAAAAGCAATGCTGTGCCAGAGAACAAGCTCAGGTATCCAACCTTTTCAGAGCATAACTCCCTTACAAGAGTTCAGAGAGGCTTTTTATTTTTTTTAATTTATTATTTTTAAGCAACTAAGTGTCTAAAATTAGAGATTCCCTTACACACGCAGAGGTAGCAAGAATTCATCTTCTAGGGTGATTGCAAGGGTTTTATTGAGTATATATTGCAGTGTCATAGAGTCATGGAATGATTTGGGTTGAAAGGGACCTTAAAACCCATCCAGACCCACCCCCTGCCACGAGCAGGGACACCTTCCACCAGCCCAGGTTGCTCCAAGCCCTGTCCAACGTGGCCTTGGACACTTCCAGGGATGTCTGCTGAGGAGAAGCAGCCGTGTTCCCCCAGCCCAGTTCTCAGCATTGCTGTGCTCTGTGCAGTGCTGCCGACTGCCCAGGAAGTAAACAATGTCTGTTTTCAGGCTCTCAGAAGCCAAGGACTTTCTCATGCAGAAGCAGCACAGCTTATTTTGGTTACACGGAAAGATCAAAGTGAAAAGACACATCATCTAAAATTATGCACTTGTGTGTTTCTCAGCAGAACAGTCCCAATATTTAGACTGGGGAAACAAACAGTTTTGTTTTACTCAGTAAATATTTCTTTGCAGACAATCTGCTAACCTACGTGTTTTTACAGAAGAAAAGACATTCAGCAACATTTGTAATGTACTCAGAACAAATGGGATGAGAGGACAGGTCATTATAAACCCCTCCATGGGATATCTGCTGGCTTTGCTTTATTCTTATACATTCCTACAAGGCCACTGCAAGAGAGAGAGTATAAAGACCTTTCACACTGGAACTTTTGAAGAGTTAAGTAGTCAGAGTCAGTTTGCTAACATTTTACACAGAAGTTACAACCAGAACAACTTTTCACTACAACAGCAGTATTAGAAAATACATTTCTAGCACAACCTGTATTTCTCTTGGGAACTTTACATTCCTACAGGCTTGGTGAAAAAGGCAAAGCCCCCTTACCTCTTCTGAGGGAAATGTCCACTGCTGTTGTGAAAGGCGTAAGAAAAACACAGATGGCACATTGTTATTAGAAACCCACACTAACTGTCTAGAAATGCTGTCACAAGCTGCACTCAGGGGCTTTTGGATACATAAATGCAATTTTTCCCCACTAACTGGCAGAAAATCTCTGCCTTATCTGCCAAACTTGTCATTACTTTCAGCGAAGGAAGAAATCTATTGTAGTTGATTACTGCTCATCAGGATCTCAACTATAGTTTAAGTACAGAGGACATTGTCTATGCAGCTGTAAGCAGGCCTGAAAGGGTTCCTTGTGTTTTCCCCTTATCTCCTCCCTGGCCTCATGGGATCTGTCCCAAAGTCTGCTGACTCCAGCCAGCCCCCCAGGGCACGGCTGGCTCCTGCTGGGCAGCCAGAAGGGGGAAATCATACAGTCATTAAAGCTGGAAAAGACAGAACCATGGAATACATTGGAAGGGACCCACCAGGATCATCAGTCCATCCCTCAGCCCTGCCCAGGACCATTCCCAGGAGTTACTCCCTGTGCTCCAGAGCATCATCCAACACTCCTGGAGCTCTGGCAGCCTTGGGGCTGTGCCCACTGCCCTGGGAAGAACCTTTCCCTGAGATCCCACCTAACCCTGCCCTGACACGATTTCAGACCATTCCCTGGGTGCTGTTCCCGGTCTCCACAGAGAGGATATCTGTGCCTGCCCCTCCTGAGGAAGTTGTAAAGCAAGACCCCCAGGTCCGCCCTTCCCCCGAGCATCCCATGCCCACAACCCCCGCACTCGCATCCTTCCCCCTGTCGCGACATGCCCCTGCATCCCGACCCTCCCAGCGCCAGGGGGGAGCGGTGGCAGAGGCGGACTGGCCTCTCCGTGCCCGGGGGGGCGATCCCAGCGCCGGGCATCCCGCAGTGCCCCCGCAATGCCCCGCAAACCCCTCTCTTACCGCTGAGCAGCCGCGCCCCCGCCGCGCATCCCAGCGCGGCCGCGCACAGCGCTGCGGCCGCGAGCATCGCCCCAAATCCCGGCCGGAGGAGCCCGGGGGGAGCCGACACCTCCTCCTCCTCCTCCTCCTCCCCTCCTTCCTTCCCTTCTCCTCCTCCTCCTCGGGCTCCGGGCCAGCGGGCTCGGCTCAGCCCCTGCGCTCGGGAAGCGGCACCGCCCGCGCTCGGGATGCGCCTCCTACACTGCTCTTCCCTCTGTCCCTCTCCAGACTCTTCATCCCTCTGCGTGTCCCCCCGGCTGGTTTTATACCTGTCCCGCACCCTCCCCGCGGCGTGGGGAGCCGCCCCCGAGCGCACAGCCAGAGCCCACCCCGGGGCGCATCCTCCCCGCTCAGGGATGCGCGGCATCCCGGGGGATGCAGCGGGAGCATCCTCTGCCTCCCACAGGGATAAATAACCCTCCGAGCCGGGTTCCTGGCGGTCGGGAGGATGCTCCGCACCTGGTTCCTGCTCCGCGGGGTCTCCGTCCAGCCCAGGGTTTTATGGCTCAGGCTCCGAGTGGGTTTTGCAGGACGCGGAAAGGGGCAGAGCACCAAAGGGACCAAAGGGACTAAAGGGACCAAAGGGACCAAAGCCGGGATGGAGGCTTTTAAAAGAGGAGATTAATGGGTTTATATATTTAACAGCTCGAGCCGCTCCCGGGAGTTCGGTTGGAGAAGGTATTTCTGAAATCAGCATGTCCAATAGAGGGAAATCCTTTAAAATACAGCGAGGACAGTCTGCTCCGGGTCACCAGAAGTCAGGGATGTCAGAGGGAAGTGCTGGAGCTGAACTCAGGCGGGTCATGGCTGTGAAACAGGAACAGGCTTGCTGATATTTCCTGGCTCTTTCACAAACATGGAAACACTTTGTCAACTGGTCTTTTCCCTGACTTTCTGAATTCCAAGCAGAATTAAAGCAAAATTAGCATCTTCATAAGTTTTGTTAGATGTTGAAGCTTCCATGTCCTTCTCTTAACCACTATTTGGAAATAAATGGAAAATGTAGAGAAAGTAAAGAAGTAAAGCACAGAACAGGAGCAGCAGACTTTCAGCCTTTTGATGCCTAAATCTTAATATGCTACCTGTTGGTCTGGGATAAAACTGAGTGGTTATTGTAATAATAATGATGATAATAATAGCCTGAACATCTTTTCCCCCCAAACAGCACCTGACTATTTAAGACAAAGGGAAATAAAAACCAGACCCAGCTTTAATGCATAGAATTTGAGCTGAGCAGATATACTTGCTTCAGCATTTTAATAAACTTTGAGAAGAGGAAGTGCTTAATATGAGCCAACTTAAAAGCTTAAATAGGGAGGAAGAAAAGAGGAGGCTTTTATGTCTAACAAGAATACGTCATTTCTGAGAGTATCCTTTGAAATCTTGTTTTCCAAGTTATTTCTCAAATCACTGCACTTAGCTTTAAAATTTCAGTTCTACTCTCTGCAGCTGAGGAAGGAAATTGTATTAATTCAGATATGTAGCTCTTCAGAAGGACAGATGTTTGACCTTCCACTCATTTATCACTGCTTTGTATCTTGGGATTTACAGCAGAAGGAAAGAAGTGCATTAATATAATTCAGGCCTCTTACTCCTGAATTTTATTCTCCTGATAAACATCCGGCCAGGCCAAGCCAAACCACTGTATCTCAGCAAATCTGGAGTTCACTACTGATAATAATAAAAATCCCTAAATGGACTTCTTCCTTTTATTGCTCAGATTTGGTTTCTGGAGGTTTTTAGGGAGCAGAGCAGCCGGTTTCAAAACTTTGTTATAAACTGAGTTTTAGTGTTTCAGTGGATGAACAGCAATGACAAAATCAGAGCACTAACAATGACAGGCTGTACAGATCCCTCTGGCACACAGAACTGAGAAATTCAGACACACTGTCTTCCTCTTTGTGATTTTGAGGCAGAACATTGTCCATTAACTATATTTGGCTGGCCTAAACTTCATTGATCTCATATATTTCTTGCTTCCTGCTGTCCCACCTGGCCTTGCAGTGTCCCACAGCCTGTGGGACCCTCCTTGCTCAGGGAATTCCTTGGATAATCCCCTGTGCAGACAGCAGAGCTTCCAGGGTTTGCTCTCCCAGGGCTGCAGGAACAGAATATCGAGTTTAAAGTCTGGATTTGAACACCAAGTGACACCTCTGACTGATAATGGTCAGAACGTTATTCTTATTTCATTCAGTGCATTCATTTTAATTTTATTTAGACTTATGTGAGGCTTGTAGTTGTATAAAGCTGTTTGCTCACTGAAATGAATCAGTCATCTTTATGGCTGCAAGCCCTGGCTCTCATCTATTGTTACTGAATTAAAAAAGAAGTAAAAAAAGGCATGCAAGATTCAGGGAACTGTTGCTCCTCCAGCCAGAATTCAGAAAGCAGACTAATTGATGGTAATGGATGGGATGCCTTTTGGAATTATTAATTAGGCAAGGAGGATTGCTGACTTGCAGGAGAGACTTGCAGAGCTCAGCACCTCTCTGCACCTCTTGCAGAGTGCTCTTGTCTGGCCCCCTTCCCAAATGCAGGCTTTTCAGTAAAAATGAGGAATGTTTTACTAAAATTAGACCAAAAAAAAGGCAAATTGCAGAGTCAGGCTGAGAATGTTTTACAGAGCTTCGTGGTAGTTGTCTCAGTCTCCCTGTGTGACTTGTATTGATGGTTTGTGTGTGGGGCTCTGATTTCCCTGCTGGTTGAGAGGGGCTCCAATAGTTTTTATCAGGGTCTTCAGGACTTTTTCACTCAAGTCTGGGCTCGAGCCTCTCCATGGATGGGAAAGAGCTGCCACCACAGGCCTCAACTTGATTTGTTCAACAAGAATAAATGGAGGCAAATGTGAGAACAGAGACCTTGGACTGTGAGGCTGAGACAAGCACAGTCAGAGTGGGAGGTGATGGCTGCAGACTTGGAGGAGAAAACACCTTTTATTTTGTTCTCATGTTTTTTAGTGCAACCCAGTGGTGAATGGGGTGTATCACCCAGTCAAACTGCCTTGGCAAATGCCCTGGTGTCTCTTGTGCCATCAGAGTTCCAGCATGCCTGATTCCCACGGAGCTTACCTTCCAAACCTCTTTACCTGGCTGTGTGGCTAGTGATTGTTGCTTTAGGCAATCAGCTAACTACACTGCCTGGTAACCAGGCTGATGGAGAGCCTGCCAGGCCCCTGCTTAGATAAAGACTGCATTTTGGTAAAAAAACCCTCCCACTGCAGGTTCTTGCACTGTTATTTTCTCCGTATTAAAATCCCTGAACATCAAGCCAAGTGGTCAGAGCAAAAATCACTTATACATCCAGTGAGTTTAATATTTAATCATTGCTTAAAACCCCCTTCACCTCCTAGCTTGTTAAATAAAACATGAAAGGTAAATGAAAATTATTTCCCCACTATCTGGCAGATAATCTAAAGGATGCAACCCAAAGAAATTCTTAATGCAGTGTTGGTGCATAAACAATGAAGATAATCAGTTTAAACACAACAGACAGCACTCCTGCTCCAGGAAACTTCCCAAGGATTTGAGCACCAGCTTCAAGAAATCTCAGATTTCACTTGATAGTACCAATATACACCCCACATTTCTGCTGGACAGGTAAAATCCTGGAAAAAAAAGCTGCAAACGAAGAGATATTATTAATAATTTTGCCCTGGGAATAAGGATGTGGAAAGGAGGATTTTTTGTAGTGCAGTTTTCTGGGCTGAGGTTGGAGCAGGGAATCCTGTGCCTTGTTTTGATGGCAGTGAAGTTAGTGATTGTGAAGCAATGGATACAATCAGCTAATTACACTGCCTACAAACCAAGCACTGCCCGTGGGGTCAGGGGATGCAAACCTAGAACAAAAAGAAAGCACTGCCAAGAATTATATTAAAATGCTCTCACTTTTATAATAACGAGGAACTGGCAATAATGGAAAACATTGGTCACATCACCCTTGTTCTACTACATTCAAAGCCTTTATACCACAAATTAATCGTGCTTAATAATTAAAAACTGCAGTGAATGCAACACAAAGATCATCCCATGAGTGCAAAGACAAAGCAATGAAATACCAAAATAGAAATTATTATACTGCACCACAGTGGAAAGGGGAAAACCTTGGCATGGAGTCCTTGCTGGTAGCTGAGTCCAGGGCTGGAAGGGCAAATACAGCTGCAAATTTGGGTCAGGACAAAACATTCCGTGTGAATGACAGAACACCTGGTTGGGAGCTTGGTGGGGCAGCTGAGTCAGTGATCTGGACTGTGGGATTCGGGCAGTTGCCACCCCAAGGTTTGCACAATGAAGTGCCTGGAACTCCAGCAGCAGCGGGGATGGCAGCACTTCACCAGTGCCCTGAACTTCAGAAAGCTTTTTTTCCCTCCCCCCTAAAAAATACAGGAACACAGGTTGTGCTGTCAGTCAGAGGGGAGGCTGCCCAAACCTTTTACACTACTCTGTGGTGGTCCAAGAAACTTGTAAATCTGCTCTGCAGAACGAGCTGAGTGTGTGTAAGGAGCTAGAATCAATTATGTAAGGAGTTAGAATCAATTGTGTAAGGAGTTAGAATCAACTGTGTCTTGTGTGTGCAATTAATAATGTGATAGAACTATTTTATAGAGAGTTATCCAGCTAAATCAGGAATGAGGCAGAGTCTGGGAGGTTACAAGGACGAGTTTGGCTGCAAATTAAACAAATTAAACAGCCTTTCCCCAAAGATATCATAGAAGTGAAAAATATAGAAATACAGAATGCATAGACAGAATTCAGGACTTACCCTCAAGCAGCTTACCTTGCAACAAAAATCTGCCTTTGGGATAAAATGCTTCAAAAGCCTTAATGGAAAGGGGGAAATGGGCAGCTCCTTCACCCTGGGTTTCCCATGGCAGGAGAGCAGCCAGCAGGATGGATGGACCCTCAGCAGTGTCCCAGCTCGTCCCCGGGGCTGCAGTGTCCCCAGCCTGGCCGTGGGTCAGCCCCACGCCTGGCCCTTTGTGTACACGCTGTCACCATGGTCACCCAGCCAGGGCTCCTGCAGTGGGCTGGGTGTTCCCAGGTGGCTCTGGCCATGGGGAGCTTTCCAAGGGAGGTTTCCATGGGCTGAGTCTCCACGGGACACAAACAGGGGGTTCCCACCCTGCTCCAGGTGAGGCTGCTCCAGGCTGTGGTGGCCCTTGGGGCAGTCCAGCATGTCCCCCTGGGCTCTCATCTGGATGCTGGGGCTTCAGCCTGGGTTTATCCCCCCCAAAGAGACAAAGAGCCTGAAGGGATGAAGGTCTTGTGCTGCTGGCACTGGGCTGCAGTGGGAGGCACAGGCTGACCTCTCTCACCCAGTGGGTGAACTTCCTCACCCTTTCTCCCTGTTTTTTGGGGGTCTCCTCAGCCTTTGACCTGCTCAGCTCAATGCATTGAGCATTCCTCTCCTTCCCTCCCTCTGAAAATCCCGGCATGGGGATAGGGAGGAAGAAAGAAGGGACATGAACACTTGATAATGCCAGCAGAAAAATTGACAGGGCTGTCACAATAGCTCTTAGACTACACAAAACAAGCCCAGGTAGCTTTGCTGTCTTTCCCTTGTTATTCAATTTTAAAACACCCCAGACCAGTCTTTTTCTTTTCTTTTTTTACCTTTATTTTATTGCTTAAGTCACTAAAGACTGATGATTTTAAATTTAATTAGCAGTATGTGGTACTCGAACACTTGAAAATTTTGTGGCTTTGGTTGGAAGCAGTTTCTGGTTTGTTCCACTCAAAAATAAATCTCTGAACAGAAATTTAAGTAAAGGTGTAGGTTTGGAACGTCCAGATATGAGGTTTCTTTTGCCCTCTGACTTAAGTCATAGTCAATCAAATAGGTGATGATCATATGAGTTTCTGAGTGTGATCAGGACAGACAAAACAATTGCAAGCAGCTTTTCCCTAAGAGGATTGTCACCTAGGATGGTTTTCCATATGGGAATCACTCAGGCTTACTGATTTTTATAGAATTGTAGAATTTTATAGAATTCAGCTGCTCACCTGGAGAAATTGTCACCCATCACCCAGAGAAACCAAATGGCTTGCAGAGGGAAGGCTGTTACTA
>JAWWMO010000325.1:0-14228 GCA_035047845.1 Dendrocincla fuliginosa | reverse complement strand
GGGTGGTTCCCATGGCAACGCCGAGCTGCGGGGCGCTGCCGTAAAGCAGCGGCGCCGGCGGGCCCCGCTCGCGGCGTGTCGCGCGGGCGCCGCCAAGCGCGGCCGGTCGGGGGCGGGGCGCTGGCGATGGCGGCGGAGGCCCAGCCCGGGCCCGGAGCGGGGGCGGCCGGGGGGACCCGGCACTGAGACCACGCAGACCCCCCCGACCCGCCCCCCCAAACCCCGGGGCACCGCGGGATCCACGCGGGACGCCACGGGACACCGGGGGACGGCGGCGGACAGTCAGGGACGCGCTCGGGTCGGTGCGCGGCCTCCGCCACCCCCCCCCCCTCCCGCGGCCGCCCTGCAGGCCTTTCGTGAGGGGGGGAATGGGACACCCCCCGGGGGGGCAGCGGGGATTTGAGGGAGGCACAGAGGGGGTGGGGGTGGTCCCTGGGGGTCTGGAAGGCCGTGAGACTCGGGGGGGCGTCCTCGGGCCTTGGGGGGGAGTCTGAGCCATTGGAGGGGCTCCTGGGGGGTCCGTGAGCCTTTTTTGGGGAGTCCCTGAGCCTGGGGAGAGTCTGAGCCTTTTTTGGGGAGTCCTCGAACCTGGGGCTGAGTCTGAGCCATTGGGGGGGTCCCTGGGGGTCCCTGAGCCTTTGAAGGGTTGGGGAGGGCCCTGAGCCTTTGAGGAGGGCTGGGGGGAATCTTTGGGGGTCTTTGAGAGTCTGGGGTGTCCCTGAACATTTTGGGGATTCTCTGAGGGATCGCTGAGCCTTTTCTGGGAGGGCTGGGGGTGTCCCTGATTATTTATGGGTCTCTCAGCCTTTTGTGGGGGCTCTGGGGGTCCCTCTTGCCCCCCCACATCCCACCGTCCTTGTCCTTGGCCCTTCCAGGACATTCTTTGGGGTACTCCCAACAGTTGGGGCTCCCCAAAGATTTGGGGTCCCCAGAGATCAGGGACTTCTCCAGGGATTAGGAGGGTTCCCAGGGATTAGGAGTCCCCAAAAATTGGGGTTCCCAAGGGATTGGAGGGGTCTCCAGGGATCAGGGGGGTCCCCAGGTTTTAACCTGTCATCCCCCCCAGCTCCAGCCCTGCTGTTCCTGTCACCTGGCACAGGTGAGTTCTCCTGGATCCTGTCAAATTTCGGGATTTATCCCGGAGTCTTGTATTTCCTGGGCCTTGGGAGCACCTGGGAATGCTCCTGGAATGTGCTCGTTAGCCACACTGGGAATGGAGTCCTGGCATTCCGAAAAGCTGGAATAATCCATATGGAAATAGGGGCTGCATCCCTGGAAAGACACTAATGGGAATTCTGGGCTTCCTTGGGATTCCAAAGAGGAAGCTGCTCAATGAGCAGCATTAATTAGGAGCTACCAGGCTCCTGGGAAGGTTTGGGATGATCCAGGGATGCTCCCACAGGAGGGGTTTCACCCACATCCTGGAAAACCGGGATTCTCCCCACGGATTTTTCCCAGAGGGTGGATTTTGGGGTGAAACTGGCTTGGGGTGGGGAAATGGGGTTTGAACCCCCAAAACTGTCGGGGGGGGGGAGTTGGAAGGATCCATCCCTGAGGATTTGGGGGCTTTATCTCTGTGGAACTGGGGGCTCCATCCCTGAGGAATTGATGGCTCCATTCCAAGGGATTTGGATATTCCATTCCAAGGGAATTAGGAGCTCCATTCTAAGAGATTTGAGGGCTCCCTTCCAAGTGATTTGGGGGCTCCATTTTGATGGAGTTGGGGGCTCCATCCATGAGGAATTGATGGCTCCATTCCAAGGGATTTGGGGCTCCATCCTTGAGGATTTGGGAGCTCTGTCCCTGGGGACATCCTGGAGGATTCTGGGGGCTCCATGCTGGAGTGGGGGAGTGATGGATTTTGGGGAGGAGCCATTCCCACCTGGAAGTTGTGCTGTGTGGGATGGACAGGGCCATCTCCTGGGAATGACTGTTGAAATTGCTGCCAAGTTTTCCCAGTTTGGGGGCCAAAAAAGCAGGAAGGCTCAGCCAGCCAAGTCCCGATCCCGGCATCCAGGAGGCTCTGGAATGCCCTGGGATATTTTTAGGGAGCTGGAGTGTCAGGCTCAGAGCATGTGGAGCTGGGAATGCTGATCCTGTCCAGATGTGCATCCAGGGAGCTACAGGATCTGTTGGCTTTGTGTTTTTATTCTCAACTCGCTGAACTTCCCAGGAGTTTCCTGTTCTCCATGATTTGGGAATGGACTCCTCACCTCTAGAAGCACATTCTTTGTTTTCTTCCCCTTGGTGGAAGGGTGTTAAGGATAAAATAATTCCCGTGCTCACCTTTGGCATTCTATGCAATTCCTGTGGAACCAGCAGAGCTCTCTTGGGACAACTGGGAATTCCAGGTGGCTCCTGGCGGTGCCCCCTGGAGCTGCTCCCCCCCTTCCCATGGATTTGAGGAGGGCAAGGCTTGTTTTTGGGGAACACCAGGTGTCCAGAGATTCCAGGGGAAATTTTGCACGAGAATGTGTTTAAAAACATGTCCCAGGGGTTGAAAATCCCTCAGGAGCAGCTTTTCTGCGTGTCCCAGAACCTTCCCCCAGGGTTTTTCCTTGGAAAACAGAGCCTTAGGGCCCATCCCAGGGCTGGGGGTTTGGGACAGGGCGGTTCCAGCCCTTCCTTCCCTCTGTGCCACACAGGGAATCGCTTGGGAATCTGGGATGACGGACAAAGGGAGCGGCATGGACGGCAGGACGGACGTTGTCAACGGTGAGGGGGCAGGGAGGATGACAGGGTGGCAGTGAGGAGTTCGGGGTGACAGGGTGGCAGTGCTGGTGGCATGGTGGCAGTGAAGGTGCCAGTGAGAGTGACAGGGTGGCAGGTGCCAGGGTGCCAGTGCTGGTGGCAGGGTGACAATACTTGCGGCAGGGTGGCACTGAAGGTGCCAGCAGTGGTGTCCCCATGCCCCCCAGGCAGTCTGTCAAGCAGCTATGAGGATGTGTGTGAGTGTGTCAGGGTAATGGTGCCAGGGTGACAGTGCCAGGGTGGCAGTGGTAGTGCCAGGTGCCACCCCCCTGTCCCCGTGCCCCCACAGGCAGCCTGTCAAGCAGCCCCGAGGACATGTCGGCCGAGGACGGGCGCGAGACCTCGTCGGGCATCGAGGTGGAGGCGTCCGACCTGAGCCTGAGCCTGACGGGCGACGAGCCGGCAGCGCCCGCACGCGGCCCCCGTGGCGACACCGACAGCGACAGCTCCGGTGAGCGCGACTCCGACAGCATGGACGACACCGGGCACTACTCCATGCCTGAGGAGCCGCGGGGGCACCACGAGGAGGAGGAAGATGAGGAGGAGGAGGAGGAGCAGCAGCGCTCGCGTCGCCGCTCCCTGCGCAAGCGGCCGCCCCACGAGCGCGACTCGTCGGACGAGGAGCAGGCGCTGGAGGACTGGGTGGCCTCGGAGACGTGGGCGCTGCCCAGGCCACGCTGGAGGGCCGTGCCCGCACTGCGGCAGCGCCAGCTGGGCTCCTGTGCCCGCTTCGTGCCCGAGGCGTGCGGGGCGCGGCTGTTCGTGCAGCGGTTCCAGCTGCAGCACGGCCTGGAGGGGCACACGGGCTGCGTGAACACCCTGCACTTCAACCAGCGCGGCACCCGCCTCGCCAGCGGCAGTGACGACCTCAAGGTGCTTGTGTGGGACTGGCTGAGGCGCCGCCCTGTCCTCCAGTTCGACAGCGGGCACAAGAGCAACGTCTTCCAGGTGGGAATTGGGGAAGGGGTGGCACTGGGAGTCACTGGAGAATGGGGATGAGTGGGAAAGGTGAAGGGGTGCGGGAGAAGGTTCGTTGGATTTGAGCCCCAGACTCACCGGTGTGCCTGGAAATCTGCCATCCTGAGGGTCCTGTGGGATGGGGATGAGGATGGGGTTGGGAGGCATCCCAGGAGGGCCCAGCTGGACCAGAGGATGCTTTGGAAAGGGGGTCAGTGGAGCAAAGGGATGTGGGAGAAGTTTGGTTGGATTCGATCCCCAAATCCCACAGAAGTGCCCTGAAATTCACTGTCCTGTGGAGCCTAGGATGGGATTGGGGCTGGGATTGGGGTAGGATTGGGATGCTCCCACAGCCCAGGTTTGGGAGCAGCCTTGGGCAGGAGCCGCGTTCAGAAGGGTCTGTGCCAAGACCCTCATCCCATGGATCCCAGGCTGAGATTGGGGATGGGATGTTTCCCCAGCCCCAGGGAGCTTGGGATGACCCTGGGATTGCTTGGGATGATTCCTGGGGTGATTCCCAAGAGAGCAGGAATGATTCCCGGGAGAGCCAGGAGAGCTTGGGATGGTTCCCAGAAAAACAGGTGATTTCTAGGGGAGAGCTTGGGATGATTCCGAGGAGAGTTGAAGGTGATTCCTTTGAGAGCTTGGGATAATTCGTAGGATGATTTCCAGGAGAGTTGAGGATAATTCCTGGGGGAGATCTTGGGATAATTCCCAGAGCGATTCCCAAGGGTGAGCTTGGAATAATTCCCAGGGAACATCTTGGGATAATTCCCAGGGGAGGGCTTGGGATGATTCCCAGGGGAGATCTTGGAGTAATTCCCAGGGCAATTCCCCGACAGCCTCTAGACAATTCCCAAGCTTCTTCCTGCACCAATCCCCAGCAATCCCCCCATCGCTTCTCCCCCTCCCCCTCTGCGCTCCATCCCCCGTCCCCCTTCTCCGCCCGCACTAACCCCACGCCCTGCCCTTCCCTTTTTCCTGGTTCCCGTGTTTTCCAGGCGAAATTCCTGCCCAACAGCGGCGACTCCACGCTGGCCATGTGTGCGCGGGATGGGCAGGTGCGCGTGGCCGAGCTCTCGGCCACCCAGTGCTGCCGCAGCACCAAGCGCGTGGCCCAGCACAAGGGGGCCTCCCACAAGGTGGGTGGGCGGCATTCCCGGCATTCCAGAGCCCTGGGAACCCCCCAGGGCCTGCTGGGAATCCATAGGGACAGGGGTGGGAATGGGATGGAAAGGCGGGAAGGGGAGTTGACGGGGCTTTGGTGGCACTGAGGAGAGGGGAGGGGGTGTGGGAATCCAAGGATCTGGGGAGTTTGGAGCTTTTTGGGGATTTTGGCAATTTCTGGGAGGAAAGGGAAGGGATTCCCAAGTGTTTGGGCGGAAAGGGAATGGATGCCCGAGTGTTTAAAGGTTTGGATGTGACCTTTGTCACCTGGAGAGGGGTTGGTGGCACTGCACAGGGAGGGGTTCGGTGTGTTGAAATCCAAGTATTTTGGGGAATTTGGGAATGGATTTCCGAGTGTTGAAAATTTGGATGCGGCCTTTGTCACCTGTGATGTCACCCCGGAGGTTTGGTGATGTCACCACAGGTGTGGGAGGACGGTCTGTTGAAATCTGAGAATTCTGGGGATTTTGGCACTTTTTTTGGTTTTGAGTGGATTTTGTCCTTTTTGGGGTAGATTTTGTCTGGTTTTGGGTGGATTTGGTTTGGGTTTGGGTTGATTTTGTCCATTTCTGCATGGATTTTCTCCGTTCCTGGGTGGATTTTTTCCATTCCCAGGTGGTTTTTGGCCATTCCTGGTGGTTTTTGGCCATTCCCACATTCCCATTCCCGGTTTTCCTGTTCCCAGCTGGCCCTGGAGCCGGACTCTCCGTGCACGTTCCTGTCAGCGGGCGAGGACGCCGTCGTGTTTACCATTGATCTGCGGCAGGACCGGCCCGCATCGTGAGTGGGAACCTGGGAATTTGGGGGGAAACAGGGATTGGGGAGAAAACACAGGTTTGAGGGGGAAATGGGGATTTGGGGAGATATCCCTTGTGAAAGGTTCAGTCTCTTGGGAAACCCTTGGAAATGGTTCAATCCCTCGGGAGTATTTCAGTCTCTTGCAAAATCCTGGGGAATGGTCAATGCCTTGGAAAAACCTTGGGAATGGTGGGGATGCTTCTCCCCATCCCAGGATCTCAGGGGTGTTTTGTGCTGTCCAATCCTTGTCATCTGGGGCCTTTTCCTTTCCCGGGAGGGCTCTGATCCCATTGGCTCCTCCTTCGGGCTCCGGGTTGGGGGGGATTCCCTTTGCTGATCCCTGTTTTTCCAAGGAAACTGGTGGTGACCAAGGAGAAGGATAAGAAGGTGGGGCTCTACACGATCTTCGTGAACCCGGCCAACACCTTCCACTTCGCCGTCGGCGGCCGCGACCAGTTTGTCCGGTGAGTCCCAACTGGGAGCCCCAATTCCGGCCCCATCCCCCCTGTTCCCACATCCTGGAATCCCCCCGGAGCGGGGATTGGTGAGGTGGGAACTGGTGAGGATCTTACTGGGATGGGATCGGATGGGATGGGACAGGCCTTCCCCCACGCTGGGGAGGTGGGAAGCCCTTGGGAATCCTCCTGGATCCCTCAGGAATCCTCACAGAGCAGATTCCAAGCGTTTTTTCCTCGTGATTCCCACAGGATTTATGACCAGAGGAAGATCGATGAGAATGAGAACAACGGGGTGCTCAAGAAGTTCTGCCCTCACCACCTGGTGGGTGGTGGGTACTGGTTTTACAGGGGGCACTGCGATGGGCTGGGATCCCTCAGAGTGATCCCATGGGATCTTCCCAACATCCCTCCTGGGAAAGTGCTCAAGCGGCCAAACAAATCCTGGGGAACTCAAGGATTTTTTTCCCTTAATCCTCGTCTGGACACCAGGAGGGATTTTATCCTTCCCTTCCCAAACCGTTCTTTTCCTTTTCCCTCTTCCCTTCCCTTTGGGGAACACCCCTAGCTCCCCTTCCCAGCACTGGAATTCCAGGAATTCCGACCATTCCTGTCCTTTCCCAGGTGAACAGTGAGTCCAAAGCAAACATCACCTGCCTCGTCTACAGCCACGACGGCTCTGGTGAGCCCTGGGGGGGACACCTGGGGGGCTTCCCAAGGTTCCCACCACCTCGACCCCATCCCATTCCTGCTTTTCCTTGGAATTCCAGAGCTCCTGGCGAGTTACAACGATGAGGACATTTATCTGTTCAACTCCTGCCACAGTGACGGGGCCCAGTACCTGAAACGCTACAAGGGGCACCGCAACAATGCCACAGGTGGGGGCTCCTCGGGGGGCAGAACCCTCCAAAACCTCTGCCTTACACAGCAGGGGGGTCCCCAAAATTTGTGTCCATGGAGGGGGTTTGGAGGGTCCCAAAATTCCCAAAATCTGAACTCCCAGTGCTATCTGGTCACCTCCCAGCCCAGCCCAGCTCGATGCCCTTCTGGGGAGTTGGGAATAAATAAGGGGGAAGGGGAAAAAAAGGGGAAAGGGGGGAAAAAAAGGGGAAAGGAGGGAAAAAGGGAAAGGGGAATAAAGGGAGGAAGGGGGAGAAAAGGGAAAATGTGGGAGATCCACCAAATTGCCCCCACTTCCCATTTCGTCCCATTTTGGCCTCTCCAGCCTCTTCTCTGCCCCCTCCAAGCCCCTCAAATGAAAAGACCCCCCTGGAATTCCACTCAGGAAGAGGATCTGTGGCTTCCTGGTGGGAATTCTGCACTGGGTGACCTCAGACTCCTTGTTTTTCCCAGTGAAAGGAGTGAATTTCTATGGCCCCAAGAGCGAGTTCGTGGTGAGCGGCAGTGACTGTGGCCACATCTTCCTGTGGGAAAAATCCTCCTGCCAGATCGTGCAGTTCATGGAAGGGGACAAGGGGGGAGTGGTGAGTCCTCCCACATTCCCAGCACCCCAATCCCTTTGGGATTTATCCTGGTTTTTGGGTGCTTTCACCCCAAGAGCAGCAGCATCGCTGTGATCGCCCTGTTCCCAGGGTACTCCTGCCCTGGGGGATTCCTGGGGGTCCCAGAAATCCTCCAGGAACCCAGAATTCTAGGGAATTCCACAGGAATTCCTGGCCCCAAGTGCATCCTGCCTGATCCCATAGGAAAGGGAAGCACCTGCACCGGCCCCAGTTTCCTGTGCCAGGCACTGGGATCGCCCCAGTTTGGGACAGGCAGAAAGGGCCCCTCTTTTCCTTTTTCCCCTCCTTTTCCACCCCCTTTTTCCCTTTCCCTGCTTTTTCCACCTTCACCTCTTTATTTCTCCTTCCCCTCTCCCTTTTTTCTCTTCTCCCCCTTTCCCCCTTTTTCCTTTTCCCCTTTTTCCTTTTCCTCTTTTTGCCTCTCCCTACTTTTCCCTCCCCTTTTCATCCCTTCTTCCCATTTTCCTTTTTACTTTTCCCCTTTTTCCCCCTCTCCCCCCCTTTTTTTCTGTTTATTCACCTTTTCCCTTCCCCCCTGCCCTTTCCCCCTTTTCCAGGTGAACTGCCTCGAGCCCCACCCACACCTGCCGGTCCTGGCCACGAGTGGCCTCGACCACGACGTCAAGATTTGGGCACCCACGGCCGAGAGCCCCACAGAGCTCACGGGGCTCAAGGAGGTCAGTGGGGGCTGGGTGGTCCCAGAGGGTGGTCCCAGAGTGGGGTGTGATCCCAGAATTCCCTTTCCAGGTGATCAAGAAGAACAAGGTGGAGCGGGATGAGGACAGCCTGCACCACACGGACATGTTCGACAGCCACATGCTCTGGTTCCTCATGCACCACCTGCGCCAGCGCCGCCACCACCGGGTATTGCAGGGGCTCTGCCCTCCTGCCCCCTCTGCCTCCCACCCTTTGCCCCCCCAGTTTTATCCCCTACCGCCTGTTTGCCCCTTCCCCTTGTTTTTCCCCTTTCTACCCCCTTTTTCCCCCCTCTTTTTCTTTTTTTACCTCCCTTTCCCCCCCTTTTCCTCCCTTTCCTCCCTTTCCCCCCTTTTTCCCCTTCCCCCTTTTCTCTCACCCTTTTCCCCCCATTCTCCCTCTGCCTTCTCTTCCTCCCCAGGTTTCCCCTTTTTCCCACCTTCCCTCCTCTTTTCCGCTTCTCCTCTCTTTTCCCCCAGTACCTTCCAGTCCAGTCCCCCAGTGCCCCCAGTATCCTCCCAGTCCCCCCCAGTGCCTCAGTGCTCACCAGTGCCCCCTTCCCAGCGCCGGCGGGACCCAGGGGCCGATTCCCCATCGGATGATTCCCCGAGTTCTTCGGACACTTCGGACGATGAGGAGGAGGGGCCGGACCGTGTCCAGTGTATGCCCTCGTGAGACCCCAAGACTGGGTGGGGGGACTCCCCAAACCCTCCCCCAGACCCCCCCAAACCGGGGGGGGCTCCCCAAAACCCCCCCCAGACCCCTCAAACATGGGGGGGGAGGGGGAGTGTTCCCACTAACACTTTGAGCTTTGTATTGTTAAACCCCCCCAAAATCCCTTCCTCCCCCTCCTCACACCCCCCTGTGACTCCTCCCTTATTTGGGGGTCCACCCCTGTTTTGGAGGTCTCCACTTTTTTGGGGGTCCTCCCTTATTTAGGGGTCCCACCCAATTTAGGGGTTCCCTCCCACAATTTGGGGGGCCCTTTTCTTTATTTGGGGGTCCCCCCCAATTTAGGGGTCCCCTCCCCACATTTGGGGTCCCTTTTCTTTATTTGGGGGTCCCCCCAATTTGGTGGTCCCTCCCATTTGGGCCCCCCCCATTTGAGGATCCCCCCCCACCCTTTTGGGGGGGTGAGTCAGGAGGGGCATTTTTATACTAAAACCACCTCCCCCCTCCTGCTCTTTTGGGGGCCCCCCCTCCCCTCTCCCACCCCTTGTGCTCCTCCTTTTTTTGGGGGCTCCCACCCCCCCCGGGGGGGCTGCACCCCCTTTTTGCCCCCCCCTTTGCCCTGCCCCGGGGGGGGTGTTTGCAGAGAGAGCTGCTTGTTTAGTTTGTACATATCAGTGATTTGCACTTGGTTTGGCCCCTCTTTGCCCCCCCGAACCCCCAAATTATTTTGTTTCCCTTTTTTTTTGGGGGGGGGAGGGGGTTGGGGGGGGTTTTTGGGGGGTTGTCCTCCCTTACCCCCCCCATCACTGTTTAGAGGCCTAATTTTATATGTATTAAAAACCAAACCAAATGGGACTTGGATGTTTATCAAGAATTGTAAAAGTTTGAATATATATTATATATAAATGCAATAAAAACCGACAGAGCCAGGCTGGGGGTCCCCAAATCTGTGCCCCCCACCCTCCCCTCCGAATCCCCTCCCCCCTGAGGTGGGTTTTACCAGTTTTCCCCCCATTTTCCCCCAAAAACCCCTCGCACAGAGTATTTTTTTCTCCATCTTTTATCATTGTACACAGTCAGCACGGTCGGGGGGGGAGGGGGGCGATTTCGGGGCAGGATCATACACAAAGAGGGGCCCCCCCAGGAGGTTGGGGACACCCCGGTGCCCTCCTTCCCCAAAAATCACCCGGGGGGGCTCAAACAGTCATTTTTTGAGCCAAAACCACAGTTTTTAGCAGGAAATTCCAGGAGTTTTAGGGGGACGGGGAAGGGAACAATAAATAAGGGGGGGCACAAGGACATGGGGGGAGGGGAAAGGGGGGGGACACACAAAGTGGCGGCTGCTGCGGGTTTTAGCTTTTATTAAATAAAATATATTAACATTTACTCTCTGCAGTGCCCCCCCCACTAAATCTCCCCCCCGGGTTAGTAACTAAAGCTGAACCCCAAAATCCACCCCCCTCCCCAAAATTACCCCTCCCCCCATCACACACACACTTTGCCCAGTTTGGGGGCTCCTCCCTTCCAGTTTGGCACTGGGGGAGGAGTTGGAAGGACCCCCTCCCAAAAAAGTGGGTGTTTGGGGGGGGTCTTTCCCCAATTTGGGGGCGGCACTGCTCACTGCCCCCCCCACTTTATCACCTCCTTGTCCCCCCCACCTCCTGCAGCCCCCGGGGGGGGGATGTGCCCCCTGCTCCCCCAAAATGGGGCTGAGGCCTCACAAGCTCACACCATCTGCAGCCACTTGGGGGGGTCAGAGACCCCCCCCAGTTCAGCCCTGACGCTCCTCACCCTCCCCACCTGCCCTGTCCTTCAGCTCCCCCTCCCCAAATTGGGGTGGGGGGTGGTCCTGGTACTTCTGACCCCCCCCCAAATTGGGGTCCTAGTACATGTGATGCCCCCAAATTGGGGCGGGGGTGTCCCAGTGTCTGGAAACCCCCTGGAATTGAGTGGGGGTGGTCCCAGTATCTGTGACCCCCCCCAGAATTTGAGGAGGAATCCCAGTGCTTGTAGTTCCCTCTATCTCCCCCCCCGCCCAGAACTGGGGTGGGGGGGGTCCCAGTGTCTGTCACTCCCCCCGTGCCCCCCCAAATTGGGGTTGGGGTGGGGGTTGGTCCCACCGTGTGCCCCCCTCAATTAGGGTGGGGATGGTCCCAGTGTCAGTGACCCCCCCCAAACTGGGGTAGGGGGGTCCCAGTACCTGCGACCCCCCTGGAATTAGGGGGGGGTCTCAGTGTTTGTGGCGCCCCCCCACCCCAGTGAGGGCTTTGGGGGGTCCCCTGGGAATAGCAAAGCCCCTCCACACACACACGCGCTTCCCTCCCCCCACACTCACACGAGCCCCCCATGCCCCCTCCCCCCCGCCGTGCCCCCCCGGGGCTGGGCAGGTGGGGCTGGGCATGGGGGGCTCAGGGTGGGCACAGCCTTCATCCTGCTCCTCCTCCTCAGGCCTTCTTTGGGGGGGGGGCCAGTTTGATGATCTCCTCCTCCGAGGGCTGCCGGATGATGTCTGTGGGACGGGGGGGGTCAGGGGGGCTCTGGGGGTCGTCCTCCCTCAGCCAGAGGGTCCCCAACACTGCCCTGGGGGTCCCTGGCCCTGCCCTGAGGACAGTGGGGGTCCTTTCTCTGGGGGTCCCTGTCCCTTCCCCATGTCCCTGCCCTGGGGGTTCCTTGTCCTTTGGGGTCCCCATCCATGCCTGGGGGACAATGAGGGTCCCGGTCCCTTTCTCCAGGGGTCACAGTTCTTTTCCTGTGTCCCTATCTCTGGCGGTCCCCATCCCTCTTCCTGGGGATCACTGTGCCCAGGGTGGGGGTCCCTGTCCCGGGGGTCTCACCCTTGTACTTCTTGGCGCTGGGGATGCGCGTGAGCTTTGTGTCCACCTCGTCCTCCTCTGAGATCTTGAGCACCTGTGTCCGGTACTGAACCACTTTGGTCAGCAGGTCCGGCCGGCGCGAGATCTCAAAGATGTGCTCGATGTAGGACAGGTTAGCTGTGGGGACACACAGACACACAGACATCAGAGGGACATCACATGGACACACGGACAGATGGACACAGGGACACATGGGCATCAGAGGGACACATGGACATATGGAGACACGGACAGATGGACACAGGGAGACAAAGACATACAGACACACGGACATGGACACACGGACACACAAACACGGGCTGGGCTGGGCCACCCCCAATGCAGCCACAGGGGCCAGATGGGGATGGGATGGGGAGAGGGAGAGCAAGATAGGGGACAGGATGGGGATGGGGACAGGGATGGGGATTGGAATTGGGGACAAAAGAGAGGAACAAGGGTTGGGCTGGGGATTGGAGCATGTGGTGGGGTCAGGGTGGGGACTGAGGCAGGGAATGGGGACAAGGGACAGGACAGGAGCAGGGACAGGGATAAGGAGCAGGGACAGGGATGAGGAACAGGGACAGGGACTCGAAGCAGGAGAGGAGACAGAGATGGGGCCAGAGACAGGCACCAGTACAAAGGACTGGGATAGGACCAGGGGAGGGGACAGGGAGTGAGATGGGACCAGACCCCAAGGGGCAGGTGATGGGGAGAGGGACCAGGACAGCAGTCAGGAGACGAGGATGGGGACCAGACCTGGGGCCAGATCAGGGCTGGGGACCAGGGGAGGGACAGGGACTGGGATGGGAGCAAACCTCCAGGGACAGGGACCCAGACAGGGGTCAGGGAACCAGGACGGGGCCCATCCCCGGGGACAGCCCAGCCCCAGAGCCCTGCAAGGGGCCATGCCCAGCACGGTGTCCCAGCCATCTCCCCACGTGTGTCACCTCGATCCAGTTTGCTGTGGCGCTCCAGGAAGGCGAACCAGTGGTGGCCGGTGGCGATGGCATCGCCCTCCCCGCTCGGGATGTCCTCGCGACACGCGGACTTGAGCTGCTCCAGGTCCTCGGCCGTGATGTTCTGGGCCAGCTCCTCCAGCAGGCTGCGGTACTCGGCCATGGCTGCGGGCACACGGGCACCAGTGGCACAGCGCTCACCCACGTGGGGCACGAGCAGTGCCAGCCTCAGCCATGTGTGGCACAGGACTCACACACGTTACGAGTAGCCCTGGTGTCAGCCACGCGTGTCACGAGTGGTGCAGGACTCAGCCTGGTGTGGCATGAGTGGAATGGAGCTCAGTCATGCATGTCGTGAGTGACCTCAGTCTCAACCATGCATGGCACGAGTGGCACTGGGCTCAGCCACCCGTGTCATGGGTGTCCCCAGCCTCAGTCACCCACGACACGAGTGGCCCCAGCCTCAGCCACTGGTGTCACAACCAGCTCCATCTCAGCCCCGCGTGTCATGAGGTGCCCTGGTCTCGGCCCCTCCACCCCCAGCGCCCGCCGGGCCCCGCGGCCGTGACTCATGTGACACTCACGGGATGTGACAGGGACCGACAGGGACCGACGGCGGCTGCTCCGTGTGCCCCCCCCATCACCCCCCCGGCGCGGGGGGGGCCTCGCACACCGCCCTGGCCTTGCACAGCCCCCCCCTCCCAGTCCCCCCCAGCTGCACGGGGCTGTTTACACATGCTGGGGGTGGGGACCCCCCTTCGCGGGCCCCCCCCCTTCGTGGGGCCCCCCCCTTTGTACTGAACCCCCTTCGTGGGGACCACCCTTTGTACTGACCCCCCCTTGCCCAGCCCACCCCCCCTTCACACCTCCTCCCCCTTTTTCAGTGTCTCTCTCCCCCCGGCTGGGGGGGGGATCCGGGACCATCCCCATTCCCGCGTGGGTGTGTTTGTGTGGGGGTGGTGTCTACGTTTTGGGGGGGGGGAGGGTGTCACTGTCCCCCATCTCCCACTGGTCCCCGGTTGCCACGGCAACACCGCCACCCACGCAGGGATGCGGTTGCCATGGCGACCGCATCACCCGCCTGCCCCGTGCCCCCCCCCGTGGGTGCTTTGGGGGGTGTTTGGGAAGGGGGGGGCCCTGGCACCCCACGCGGGTCACACAGACAGGGAGGGTGGGGGGCCACACACGGGCACAGCCATGTTGTTGCCCCCACCCCACTCCACACACACGCATGCGCCCCCCGCCCCCCCCCACTCGTGCCTACACCCGTAAACAACCCCCCCCCGCACAGACACTCTCCTCCCACGGCCCCCCGTTACACACAGACAGCCCCCCCACGCACAGAAAGCCCCCCCGAGGAACAGACGCTTCCCCCCACGCGCCCCCCCCATGCACAGACAC
>JAWWMO010000324.1:0-14270 GCA_035047845.1 Dendrocincla fuliginosa | reverse complement strand
ATATGCTGGGTTGGAAGGGACCCCCAAGGACCATCCAGCCCAACCCCTGGCCCTGCACAGACACCCCAACAATCCCACCCTGTTATAGATAACTGGGATGTGCTGGCAACCTTCCCAAGGGTGGGAGAAATAGATCACAGAATAACAAGATCATTCAGGTTGAAAAAGCCCTCCAAGATCAAGTCCAATCTATGACCCAACAGCACCTTTTGCTTTAAATAAAATCCTGTGCTGCCACAACCTTTCCCAGCAGATCAGTCTGCAGAAGCTTTTTATTACTGAAGGCACTGGCACTGTGTATTTATTAAACCAAAAGAAAGATGGATTCAACTCAAAATGCCAAGTGTATCTATGTGAACATCTTTTCCCATCCCTGCAAGTATCCAAGGCCAGCTTGGATCGACCTGCTCCAGTGGAAAGTGTCCCTGCCCATGGCCTTTAATGTCCCTCCAACCCCCAAAATTCCATGCCCCCATGAGCTATTCCCGAGCAGCAGCAGCTGAGCTGCTCCCTGCTGACGTGTGCCCTGTGCTGTCGCAGAGGAACGCGGGCAGCAGCTCCGATGGCACGGAGGACTCGGATTTCTCCACGGATCCCGAGCACACGGACAGCTCGGAGAGCGACGGCACCTCGCGCCGCTCGGCCCGCGTGACGCGCTCCTCGGCCAGGCTCAGCCAGAGCTCCCAAGGTAAAGGCTCTGCTTCCATAGCCTAAAGGATTCCAGCCTCTTAGGCTCGCTGTGCTCAGTATTCCTGGAGTTTAGGGTCTAGGTATGTGGAATTTAAGGGTAAATGGAAAGGCGTGTGTGGGTTTGTTGGTTGTTCTTAGCACGGGATAAAGCACCTTTGCATGCACATGTTCTAAAGGTTGCACTGGTGGTGGAAATTAAAGCGTGAGTGTCCTCTGTTCAGCAGTAAAGGTTAGACATTCTCAAGGGAAGGAGGAATCAAACCTTAATTCCACTGCTAGCTTTGCCTCGTTTTTCTGAGAACTCTAAAAACGTGCTTTCCAGTTATGTTGGCACTGGAGCCAAGCAAAGGAGAGGGGGTTTAGAGGTGAAAGTTGTTTTTGTTTCCTTCATTTGTTTGTTTGGGGGGTTCTCTGCTCCAAGGGAAGATGTATTTTTGTGATTTGCTGATCCTGCTGTGCAATAAATGTAACCAACATATTGCCAGTTATTTTGTATGCTCCTACTTTGGCACCCAGATTATAAAAGGAAACATGGAACGTGTCCACCTCTTTTTTTAGTGTTAGTGTGGGCAGTTTTTGGCTGCTAGGCCATATGTTGCCATCTGGCATCAAAGGGAAGAAATGACAGGAGATGAAAACTCATTTCCATTGCTCCATATAGACACTTGGATAAAAAAGAAATGGTTTGTGACAAATTTTATTGCAAATGAGAAATACATGTGTGTAATTGTGTGGTGATTAGATCTTAAAAACAAGAGGGAAGGTGTGTATGGAATACCTGTGATATCCCTAAGTTATGACAGCATTATTTTAATGCAAAATAGTGGTTTTATTTATATTCCCTGCCCATTGCAAGGGTTGGAATTGAATGAGCTTAAAGGTCCCTTCCAACCCAGACCATTCCATGAGTCTTATGAGCCGTGTAGGATCACACACAAATACAGATACAACCCCCAAATCAGCTACAGATACAAATCTAATCCAAATCCTAGATCAAATACAGCTCCCAGCTCCAGCTCCACACTGGAAGCAATCCTGCTCTTCCCAAGGGTTACCTAAACCCTCATAGTTCTTATCTAAACTAACGGATCTTTAGCTTTCCAAGTGGGAGCTGGCTGGTAATTACTGCTTAATTAAGTAATTAAGTCGTGAGCAGGCTGCTGTAATTCCCGCTTGCTCCATGTGAGTGAAATCCCAGAGATTTTCCCGGGGAAGGATAGACCCATCCCTCGCAGGCTCGGGGCGCGCTGCCCGCGGGTCCCTGGAGGTTCTGCTGGTGTAACCCTGCTGTTCCCATGGGATCAGATTCCAGCCCGGTCCGGAACCCCCCATCCTTTGGAGCCGAGGAGCCCGTGTACTCCACGAGGAGGGTGACCCGGAGCCAGCAGCAGCCCACGCCTGTCACTCCCAAGAAATACCCGCTGCGGCAGACGCGCTCCTCCGGCTCCGAGACCGAGCAGGTGGTGGATTTCTCCGACCGAGGTGCGTGCTGGGGAGACCCTGTGGGGAACACCCTTCTCCCAGGGGATCCTGAGGGTTGGAGCAGCTCTTGGGTGTTCCTTTATGTGTGTTTTTAAAGGCTTTTCCCTGCCAGATTGGTAACGTCCTTATCCCTGTCCTTATGCAGACACTAAGAATGCAGCGGATCACGACGAGTCCCCGCCTCGCACCCCCACGGGGAACGCCCCTTCCTCCGAGTCTGACATCGATATCTCCAGCCCCAACGTGTCCCACGATGAGAGCATTGCCAAGGACATGTCCATGAAGGATTCGGGAAGTGACCTCTCTCACCGCCCCAAGCGGCGCCGCTTCCACGAGAGCTACAATTTCAACATGAAATGCCCCACCCCTGGTTGTAACTCTTTAGGTAATTCCAGCTCCAGGATCCATCTGCTGGGTCTTGAATTCCTGCTGTGATATTCCAGCTCCCGCTTGGCTTGAGTTAGACATCCTGAAATCATGCAGTTAATTAGGAGCAGAAATATTAAGGAGAAGTGGGTCTAGGGAAGGGATGTGAAGCCTGAACACAGGTGTATCTGGAGGAGTATTCCTGGAGGTGTTTTCTGGAGTGATGGGGAATGACAGGATAAGGACCAAAATAGGAGGATGAGCACAGGTGTGGGAGGAAAATGCAGAGTCTTGCAGGCAGGGAACTGATTTTATTGCCAGCAACAGGATTTCAGACCCAAGTTATTGCTCTGCCATACCTGGCTGCTTGCAGGGAGTGCAGCTTTTGGGGCAGTGTAAGAAGGATTTTCCTTCCTTGTGCCATGAACCAGGAAGTTTGCTGCTTCTATCCCACTGGCAGTGAGCTGAGCCTGCTCCTGTGAGGGATCTGGGAGACCTCTTAAACCTCTTTGTGATCATTTCTTACAAGCTGGGTTGTTTTTCTGACCCTTTGCAGGACACCTGACTGGAAAACACGAGCGGCACTTCTCCATCTCGGGCTGCCCACTCTACCACAACCTCTCAGCAGACGAGTGCAAGGTGAATGTTTTCTCTTGTTTTACCTGCTGGTTTCTCTTTCTTTTATTTTCTTAGGACAAAAATGCCAAGATTTGTACTTTGTGAGCAGCAAACAGAGCTGACACGTATCAGCTGATGTCTTCAGCTGTAAGACAGCAGTGTTTGTGTGTCAGACCTGTGAGCTGCAGTGCAGAGTATTCCCCTGAAAGAGAGAAGGAGTGCAGGGAGTTGCTGCAGCACTGACAGGTGGATTTGGGGTTGCAGGTGCGAGCGCAGAGCCGGGATAAGCAGATTGAGGAGCGCATGTTGGCCCATCGGCAGGATGACAACAACAGGCACGCCACCAGGCACCAGGTAAAACTGGGAGAACTCAGCTCCTGGTTCCCAGAAGCGATGGATTTCACCTTCCCCACGTCTCAGCTGAGCTCTTGTGCTCAGTCCTGACGCTCCCCGGTTGTCACCTCCAGTTTGTTTCAGCAAGTGTCCCTTAAATGGGACTGGAGCAGCCAGGGAGAGCAGAGCTGGGGTTGGCCTCTAATACCACAGGAGGTTGGAGTGTTCTCAGGATGGTCTTTTCCATGTGCTTTGATGTGCAGGACAAAAGAATTCCTGTAGAACTGTAAACTGCAATTTGACTCTGACTAAACAGAAAAGAACCAAACCAGGGGAATCACATTTTTCAGTTCATGAGTGTTGGATTTGAGTCAAGGTGACTTCATGAGCCAGCTCGGGGCTCTTCCCATGATTAAGCATTCCATGAGGAGTGCTCCCTGTCCTGTGGGGCTGAGGTGCATTGGCAAAGGCTGTGGTAGGGAGAAAAAAATCCTGCTTTACATACCTGTGTTGTACCTGCAGTGCCCTGTTATTAGCAGAGGATTTGGTTGAGAGACAGCAAACCTCATGAAATGGGGGCCAGGACAGAGGTCCTTTGGGGTGGGAAGGGGAATGTTTGGACCAGTGAAAGATCCCACCTCTGGTTTTCCAGGCCCCCACAGAGAGGCAGCTGCGCTACAAGGAGAAAGTGGCTGAGCTCAGGAAGAAGAGGAACTCGGGACTGAGCAAGGAGCAAAAGGAAAAATACATGGTAAAAGCACTAAGTTGGAATATTCTTCCATTCCCTCCGAAACCCCTGAGCAGGAGTTTGGCTGTCCCAGTCATCCTGCAGCATTCTCAGCCAAAAAGAGCTGCAAGATCCACCAGCTCAGTAACAGCGTGGCAGCCAAACTGTTGTTTGATTGTTCCAGGAGCACAGGCAAACCTATGGCAACACCAGGGAACCTCTCCTGGAAAACCTGACCAGTGAGTACGACCTGGAGCTGTTCCGGAGAGCGCAGGCACGGGCGTCCGAGGACCTGGTGAGACTCAGCTCCTGCTGCCCCTCCCAGCAAGTGTTCAATAACACCCCTCACATTTGGGGGAAATAGGAAGGTTTCTGGGGCTAGTGTAGGTAAGTCAGAATGTTCTAGAGCAGTTGCTCAGCTGGAAGCACAGCTGGAGCTGAGCTCTGCAGTCAGGAATGCTGCGGTGCCACTTGAATAGGGGTTTGCAGTGAGAGAGTGGGCACCTTCACCTGCTGGAAGGGTGGCTGAGGAGTGGTGACTGAAATGGAGCTCAAAACCTTGTGTTGCTGCAGCTCCCAAGGTGCTTCCCAAAGCCACATTCCATCTCCAGAGAGACACCAACAGATCCTTTGATGCTTTCTGGTGACAGTGGCATCTGGAATATCTGAGGCAGAGCATTAGGCTGTGCCCTCTCCCTGCAGATCAGGATTTACATCCATGCCAAGACATTCACAGGGGAGAGATGAATCCAGAAGACTCGAACTAAATGCTTTCCTCAAGAAAATTTTCACCTGCACCTACTTTTAATTTACTTTTTTTCCCTTCTAGGAGAAGCTGAGGCTCCAGGGGCAGATCACTGAGGGCAGCAACATGATTAAAACCATTGCTTTTGGTCGCTATGAGCTGGACACGTGGTACCACTCCCCCTACCCCGAGGAGTACGCCCGCCTCGGGCGCCTCTACATGTGTGAGTTCTGCCTCAAGTACATGAAGAGCCAGACAATCCTACGCAGGCACATGGTGAGAGCCAGGGCAGAGCTCCCTCTGAGCTCCTCGAGCTTGTAAATGGTTTCAACTCTAGCTCAGTTGCTGTGGGAGGGGAGGAGGCTGTGGGTTTCCTGCTCTATCAGCTGCTGGTGGAAGCGTTGCTGTGCTTAAGACAGGAGTGACAGCCTCGGTTTGTTTTCCTGGCGCAGGCAAAGTGTGTTTGGAAACATCCACCGGGGGATGAAATCTACCGCAAGGGCTCCATCTCCGTGTTTGAAGTGGATGGGAAGAAGAACAAGGTGATTAACTGGGACCATCAGGCCAGGCTGGGGTGTGGCAGATGGCCCTTTCTGCCCCTAATTGCAGAAGAGCTGCTGGAGCCTGGTCTGTCCATTCTTGCAGGAGTTTTGCTGCATTTTCTTCGTGGCTGTTCCTCAGCCCTGTTGTGCTCCAACAGTTCCATCTGTTGTCTTATATTGTGCTTGGAGATGGGGGTCAAAATCCCTTCCTGAAAGTTAGTGGGGAGATTTCTGTGCTTGGCCTCAGCAGATTGTTCCTGCCCATCTCCTGTTCCCTGGGAATACTCAAGTCAGATTTGGGCGAGAGTGGGGAGCAGCCTGATTTGGTGAGGGAGACCTCCCTAACCCTGACCTGAAGGGATCTGAGACTGCAGATTCAGCACCACCCTTGTGCCCTCTCCAGTTTTGTCCAGCCTTGAAGGTTTCAGAGGAAAGGACAAAGAAGCAAATGCCAAAGCTGAATCCTGCCCTGCTGGAATTTGGGAGGAGGCTCTGCCAGTTGCCAGAGACAACCCTGAAGCACAGGATTGACTCAATACAGAGACCCAACCTCAGCTCCCCTTCTCTGAGGGTGTGATCCTTTGGGCATTCAGAGCTTGAAATCACAAACATCTATTCCCATAGGAAGCCAGGCTTATCAAGTTCCATCACAAATGGAATTGTGTCCTGGCCCAAACTGCTCTGTTTGAAAGGCTCCACGTCATTTCAGATGGTTCAGAACAGTCTTGCCGTTTCCCAGGCACAGTTGTGTTCACACCTGGCACATTCCAGTGCAATAAACGTGAATCCCATTCTCCTTTTGCCTCTAGATCTACTGTCAAAACCTGTGTCTGCTGGCAAAACTTTTCCTGGACCACAAAACTCTGTATTATGATGTTGAACCCTTCCTCTTCTATGTCATGACAGAAGCTGACAACACTGGCTGTCACCTGATAGGGTATTTCTCCAAGGTGAGTGGAAAATACACACATCTTTGTTACTCACCTCACTAAAATGAGATTTAGGACAGCACTGACCAGCACTGAATCTCCCCCCTGAGCCTTTGCACTCTCAGGATTTGTTGCTTTTGGGAACAGATAGAGTTTCAAACCTGAGCTGCACGACTTGTGCTGATTGCTGCAGGGATTGCAGCTTTTCTCATTCCTTGCATAAACCAAATCAGCTCAAAGAAATTACTGTTGCCAGGAAGCTTCAAATTGTGCACCAAACCCCCAGTTTAATGGCTGATAAAGTCAGGCACCTGAGCCAGGCTGGTGGCAGAAGGATGATCAGGTTACTTGTTGTTAGGCTGGTTTTTCTGCTGTTGCTCCTTTCCCCTTGTATTGTATCAGTTGCTTGTTGGGATTGTGAGATGCCCATTGTTTGTACAGACCTAGACCTGTCCATCCATCCATCCACCCTCTCTGCTTTTAGGAGAAGAATTCTTTCCTCAACTACAACGTGTCCTGTATCCTGACAATGCCTCAGTACATGAGACAAGGCTATGGCAAAATGCTCATCGACTTCAGTGAGTAGAGAGAGAAATCCTGGGGGAAAACCCTCTCCATCGTGGCCATTTCAGCAGCAAATCTCACAGCTCTGCTGGGGCTTGAGCATGGCTGATTTCTGTACCTCTTTGAGTAGCTTAAACAGGATTTTTTCTAATCTTTATAGGCTATTTGCTTTCTAAAGTAGAAGAAAAAGTGGGCTCTCCAGAACGTCCTCTGTCTGATCTGGGACTCATCAGCTACCGCAGCTACTGGAAGGAAGTTCTCCTTCGTTACCTGCATAACTTCCAAGGAAAAGAGATCTCCATCAAAGGTGATTTTTTGAGATTAAATAAGCCTGTAGTGAATTGCTTCCCACCCACCCTCCTCAAACACAAGGCAGGTCATGCTTGACTCACCCAGCGAGGTGTTTGTGGAGCAGCACATTCCTGTAGTTGGGAATGGCTCCTTCCCAGTCTTGCCACCATTAAAGGTAGGCCAGTTTGCAGCTTTTGTGGCTTCTTCTTTAAAAAAAACCCCATTTGTAAAATGATTCAGCGAAGGATTTTTTCCACCTGTAGATTAGAATGTTAATTTTAAAAAGAATAATGGCCCCAGAAGCCAATATTAAGAATATTTAGACTCCTTTTAGTAGCACTTCTCTGTTGGTGGCACCTGGGAGTGGGGGCCACTTCATGGGGGTATCAAGGTAGTCCTGAAAAAGCAGAACTGCATCTTCTGTCAGAGGATTGCACCTTATTACCAGGGATCCTAAAATTTAAACCACTAAGTCACTGCAGTACTGGCTGTACCTCCTCAGTACGTGCAAGGAATTTGCTGTCTCATTTCAAAAGGAGCTCCATAAAACCCCTGGTTGAAACCCAGCAGTTTGGGGCCCTTGGGGAGGAATTTCTGCCTGTTGTCCCAAAACTGCTGGTGCTTTGCAGAGATCAGCCAGGAGACTGCAGTGAACCCCGTGGACATCGTGAGCACCCTGCAGGCCCTTCAGATGCTCAAGTACTGGAAGGGAAAACACCTGGTCCTGAAAAGACAGGTAAGATTGGGGAGGGTGATTCCTCTGGTTTTACTGAGCTGTTGGATATGAGCTTGCTGAAATCAGGGTTTCCTTTGCACTGAGCTTGCTGAAATCAGGGTTTCCTTTGCATTATGCTGGGTTTTCCAGCCTTCCTATTCCAGTGGGGGGAGAATTGTGATTTCCAGATAAAACAGGACTTGGGTGTCCAACCTGATTCTTCAGCAGTGCACAGATAAACTCTGTTGAGCTGCCTTTGATGTGTGGCATAACATTGCTCATTGAAAGTGGCTTTTTATGGGAGCAATGGCTCAACATTCCCATCATGCTCCTCACCATGCCAGCCTTCCATTGGAAAACAGATGACATGGAATATCCTGAGCTGGAAGGGACCCACCAGGACCATCCAGTCCAGCTCCTGGCCCTGCACAGACACCCCAACAGTCCCACCCTGTCCCACTGCCCAAACCCTCCTGCAGCTCTGGCAGCCTTGGGGCTGTGCCCACTGCCCTGGGCAGCCTGGGCAGTGCCCACCACCCTCTGGGGGAAGAGCCTTTCCCAAAATCCAGCCTAACCCTCTCCTGACATGCAAGTGAATGGAATGAATGGACTCCTGCATGAGTCCTGTGTGTACCCTCACTAGTAGTTTATAAGGCCTTTACTAAATGGTGAATTTGGGGTTGTTTTCCCCTCCCTGGGACTTCATTTTGGAGCCTTAGCAGTGGGATTGAACTGCTTGTAGAAAGCTCCGTGGAGATGTTATTGGATACCATGGATACCATGGATAATTCTCCTTTGGGATCATGTGCCTTAACCTGCCCTCTCGTGCTCTCCCCCCTAGGACCTGATTGATGAATGGATAGCCAAAGAGGCCAAGAGATCCAACAGCAATAAGATCATGGATCCCAGCTGTTTGAAATGGACCCCTCCCAAGGGAACCTAAGTGTCCATCTCTCCTGGAGCCAGTGACCCCCAGCAGTAGAAATTCCCCAGGGATCTCTGTTGTATCTGTTGCTGTTGTGATTGGCTGGTACAGTACCCCCAAAATCCAGATCAGCTCCCCTTGGTACTGTCCTGGCCCGGATCTTTGTGCTCCCACAGTTCTGAGGAACTTGATGTTTCGGCCTCAATGAGGTTGCAAGGATTGGATCTGTATCGGACCCACAGGAAGCTGCAGCTGGCCCAAGGAGTCCTGATACTGGTACTGTACCTGTCCAGCCACTGGTCTTACCCTCCTGTTCTGCTCCAGTGAGGTTGTGTCGTGTCCTATAATCCAGTTGTTTCTTCCTTCAGGTTCCTTGAGCTCTGTCAGCACTGGAGTGACTTCTGTGGCTTTTGGACAAGGTCTGGCAGTGCTTGTTGGGGGAAGGTCTGGTTTTCCAACGAGCTGCAGTTGCACTGACCAGCATTTTAACTGGTCTGTTCCATTCCATGTCTGAAATGGTCTTAGTGGGATAACATGCCACCTCTCAGCAGTTTTCCAGAGGATCCAGCAGGTCTTTCCATAGTTAATGGTGTACAGTCACAACTTGCATCTCCTGTACTTGAGTGAGCCACTGAGTCAGGGCTGAGGGTGTGAGAACACCCTGGTCTGAGGTGTTCCTGGAGCTCCCACAGTCCCACATCTGCTGGAGAGACCCCTTTATTATAATTCCTGGTTTTCCTGCTTTATCTCTTGGAGTTAGTGAGTCCCTTTACACAGAAACAGCCTGCTGAGTGTACCTCACTGGAGATGTTTCTCCCAGTCTTGTGGGTCTCTGTACTGGAGAGGTGTCTTTTTTTTTCCCCTCTAGACTGAAAAAATCAAAACTTTGGACAGATTTTTTGCTGGCCTTGTCCAAACAGCCACAGAAGCTCCGTGAGTTGCTGGGTTGCCCACGCTGTGCTCCAGTGAGCTGTGGGATGGATTATTCTCTGGCAGTGCATTCTTGTTTCTCTTTGTAAAACAACCAGAAAAAAAAAGCTTTTACTCCCTCTCTCCCAATCAGCACCACCAGAAGAAACTATCCTGCAATGGCTTCCCAGTAGAACCACTGTCCTTGGGCCACCTGGATGGCTCCAGTGTGACTAAAAGAGGGGGCAGCCTCGGGGTGGGGGCTGGGACCATCCCAGTGCTGATTTCATGGAACCCTTCCAGTGTTTCCTCACAGGACAGGGTGTGAAATGAAGCACTCACAGTGTCCTGGGAGGTGGGAGCCATTCCCTGTTAACCACTGACCCATCCTAGTGTGGAAAAGTTCTCTCCTGCTCCTCTGATGGTTGTCTGCCTTTCTCCTGGAAAAAAAAAAAAAGGAAAAGAAAAGAAAAGAAAGAACCCAGATGATCAGTCCCTGGTGTGGACCTCGTGGGCATTACTGAACCTTGCTGTCTGTGCCCTTTGCTCCTGTATTGTAACTAACTGCAGATACTTATGGAATACCCACAGAAGTAGATCTCTCGTGGAGCAGGGAAGAGGGCCATTCTCCTGCAGAAGCTGTTCCCTGGTCCCATGATGTGGTAGAATGTGCTATTCCTGTATCTACTTCTCAATAAAGCATGTTCTCTGCTCCAGGTCAGGCCTTGCTGTGGTGATTTCCCCTGGGCAGCTCCACTGAGTGTCCCAGGGGGCTGATTTTGAACCCAGCCTTGTGCCTGGTGTTTTAAGGGTTGTGGCTGGAGCTGCCTCTGGGTTGAATCTCTCCAAACTATCCTGAATTTTCGATCACTTTGGAGCTTAATGTGCACAGAAGGAAAGCATGAGGATGTTGCCAGATACTGGGAGCTTCAGTGTGTGGGATGGGATCCATCAACCTGAAGGTCACTGAAGAAGGAAGGAATTATCCTAAATTTTAAGATTTTCACCCTTGCCTTCCATGCTTCCATGGCCAGACATTCTGCTGCTTGTTCTGTGGGAGGAGTTGGGGCAGTGAAGCCTCTGATGCTCAAAAATCAAGTGTTTGAAGTTCAGCACATCTCAGACATTCTGAGTCTTTGGTACAATTTGCTCTTGTTCAGGTGAAGATGAAAATCCAGGACACTCTGGTCACATCAAGGCTCTTCCTCATTCTTTGTTTTCCTTAATAAGTCAGCTTTTAAACATCTGATTGGAGAGCTTTGCTCCTGTTTATTTGGGCAGTTTTGTACAACACCAGTTGCCCTTTTCACCTTCCTTTTTGTCCTTTTTTAATGTTTGTTGTTCTTGCAAGTTCAGAGAGATGCAGAAGGATTTATTTTGTAGATAACTGCAGAGAGAGAGGAGAAGGGTTTTGTTCCCCACCCTGCTCTGCTGTGGGACAACCAGCCCCTCTGTGAGCTTTTGTTTGTCCCCAGACTTTACTCTGTCCCCTCTTGCTGTCCCTGTGTCTGTCCAGGCAGGGTCCCACAGCCCTCCAGGGATGCAAACATTCATTAAGTCACCAAATGAGTCACTCATTTGACCACAAAGGGCTCTGGGTAACCAAAGCTGAGACAGGTCCAGCCCCAGTTAAGGTGGGATTGTTAAGGTTGAAAAAGCCCTTTAAGATCATCAAGTCCAACCATGAAACCACCACCATGTTCAGCACCAACCCATGTCCTCAAGTGCCACATCCACCTGTTTTTTGAGCACTTCCAGGGATGGTGCCTCCACCACTGCCCTGGACAGCTGCTCCAAAGCTTTACAACCCTTTCCATGAAGAAATCCAATTCTTCTTTCCATGAAGAATCCCCTAAATCCAACCTGAACCTCCCCTGGCACAACTCGAGGCTGGTGTTGGTACAACAAGAGGTTTTTCCCACACTGAGACAAACTGCTGCTGCTTTTCCTGCCCTGAGATCTCCCTGCACCTCCCGGAGCTGCTGCTCCTTCTCCCAGCTGGGCTCTGACAGTTCTGGCTCCTCCTTTTGGATGGAATTGTTTGGGGCAGGATGTGGTTGTGTCGTGGCCACGCTGAGGTTCTGCAGGGAAGGAATAGGTGGTTGATATCCCTATAAAAAAACAGGGAAAGAGGCAGCAGGGAAGCAGGAAGGAAAGGAAGCTAAATATGTCCAATTACTTCAGCTGTTTCTATTGTGATGCCTGGGTGACTCTGAGCTTAGTTTAAACCCCCCTAAGACAGTCCATGTGCCAGTAACTCCGCCCTCCCAGTGTTCCAAGACCATGGAAAGAACTGGAACACCAACCCCTCACACTGGCTCACAGATGAGGGGAAAAGCAGCTCTATTTTTGGGAGCCTCCCCTGTAATTAGCTCTGCTTTGTCTCCCCCCCTCCCCGGGCCCACACGCCACAGCAAACACCTGGCTCTGGCTCACAGCAGAGGTGGAGCAAAAAGGGAGACAAGGAAAGGAAAAGAAAACATCCCCAGGAAACCAGTGGATCTCAAAGGCTCCTGTGAGTTTTCTACAATAGATTCCAGCCCAAACTGCTGCTAAACTGGACTTGACGCCCTCCTCCAGTGTCACAATTAACTCATGAGCTGAACAGGGGCCAAATATTCCTTAATTTGGGCCTACTTGGTACACTTATCATAGAAACACCCAGTGAGCTCGTCCAGGGGCACCTTCCACTAGCCCAGGGTGCTCCAGCCTGGCCTTGGACACTTCCAGGGATCCAGGGGCAGCCACAGCTTCCCTGGGCATCCTGTGCCAGGGCCTGCCCACCCTCCAGTACCATCTGCTCTTCCCACATCCCTTAACACTCTCCTGGGACATCCTTTCCCCGCTCTGACCCCAGGGCAGCTGCCTCGGCAGGGAGTTGCAAACAGGAAGCTCCAGTCCTTCTTCTCCCACCTCTGGAGATGCAGTTTGAGCCCCGGGAGCAGCTGGAAAGCAGCAGGATGTCAGCAAACTCTGTTTTTTGGCAGCTTCAGTGTGTTCCTCACGAGCCAGCACTGAGATCCTTGTTTGCCTCCCATCCCACTGGGAAGTTTTCCATGCAGAGCAATTACTCTCCTTCCAGTGACATAAATCACTTGCTGCTTGAGCCATCCTGTTTATTCCTCAGTGCTGGAATTGGACACAACCAATACAAGGTTTATAAGGAATCTCCCTTTGACAGATTTGTCCTTGTGTGGGAAAAACAGAGATCAGATAGGGAAAAACAACAACGAAACTCAGTGAGTTTAATATTGGCCAAGACTCTCCCTCCTCTGACTGGTTTTAACCTTTTGGAGCTGCTGGTTTAGGGAATGGCTTTGCTGGAATTCTAGAAACACACAGGGATGTGACTTGTAATAAATGTGACAATTAATTGATACCTGGCTGGGTGATTTCTAATGGCTATTTTGTCACTGGTCAAAATCAGTTTGTTCTGCTTTGAGAAGGTCTTTGGTCAGCTCATTCTGGTGTCCCCCACCCATCAGACATTACACACAGACCCTAAATATTCCTTTCTTCTTTTCCTCATGTTTGGATGTTGTTCCTTTGGCTGATTCAGCCCCAGGGAGATGAGGAGCTCTGCAATTCCCAGGAAGAAGCACAAAGGTTCTTTTCCTTAGATTTTGCAGTTTAGGATCCCCTTGCTGAACTCACACGCCACTTAATTCTTCTCAAGTTTTCCATTAAAAAGCAAACTCTCCCTCGATGGGGCTGGGAGAAATCAATTTGACAGAGCAGTTGGATGCAGATCCCATTGAAGGATCCTAAAATCTTCCCAGCCACTGGTGAGGGATGGATGGATCAGGGCATCCCACTGCCAGCTCCACTCCCACCTCATTGCCCTGCCATCAAAAGCAGTCGATTAAAAGAGTTTTAAAACTTCCTGAATTGGGTTATTTTTTCCCCGACTTAAGTTCAATAACTCATCCCAGTGAGCCTTTGAATCTGAGCGACCACAGAACTGCCTGGAAAGCCCCGGGGAAACGTCAGCAAAGGAAAAACCTCCAGGATGTTTTCCAGCAGGGTCTGGAATGCTGGCAGGGCAGCAGAGGGTGCTGCTTCCCAGGGCAAAGGCAGCTCAGCCTAACTGGAATCTGGGCATTTATCCCTATTTTCTGGACAAAAAGAATTTAATTTTGGAGATATTTGGGGACCAGGTTGCTCCAAGCCTTGTCCAACCTGACCTTGGACACTTCCAGGGCTGGGGCAGCCACAGCTTTGCTGGGAAATCTGTGCCAGTGCTTAGGAAAAGTGCAAACTGATTCTTAGACCTGCAAGAAAAGTTTGGGTTTTTTTTCCCAGGTTTGGCAGGAGCAGGGGCTGAATGTGCTGGATGGTTTCACCACCTCAGCACCCTCCCAGAGGGTGGTGGGCACTGCCCAGGCTCCCCAGGGCAGTGGGCACGGCCCCGAGGCTGCCAGAGCTCCAGGAGGG
>JAWWMO010000323.1:0-14302 GCA_035047845.1 Dendrocincla fuliginosa | reverse complement strand
TGGGGGCTCCTTCAGGCACTGCAAGGCCACACTGAGGTCCCCCCAGATCCTTCCCTTCTCCAGGCTGAGCAATCCCAATTCTCTCAGCCTCTCTGAGCCTCAAGAGTCTCATCCTTTTCACTTTGCATTGGGAGAACCCCAGGGAAACTCGGATTTTGTCTAAGGCGTAAAATGATGTTCTTCCTGAGGCTGAGGTTACAGGCGACCTCCATGTTGTACCAACCCCTTCAAATGAGGTGTGGCCTGATGATCTTCACCACAATCCAAATAATATATTGTGCTATATTTTAGGCAAAAAGCCCAAGAGGGATTCTTCTTGTCATGTTCACTATTGATGCCTAAAATTCTGGAAGGTAGGCACTCTGATAATCACTCCATTAATGGAGAAAGATGGACAATACCTTTGTTGGGAGTTCGGAGGCTTTGGGCCTCCGCTGGGCCTACAAAACGCGCATTGTTTCCACAAGAATCTCTGCGTCCAAAAATCCCCGAAGAACCCCGCCCCAGTAAGGTTACAGTTTTTAGTCTTCCTAACAATTAACACATTAGATTTCTATAACCAATTATCCTTTCTAATTCTCTCAGTGGCCCACCCATCGGGGTCCTGGGCTGTTCCCTCTGGGCCACCTCCAAGGGTTTCTGGGCTCTGCTATTGATTTGACTTCAAGTTGTATTTCAGGTGTCTCTGAAAAACAGCACAACCTTCCGAGAGCCTGAGAATGTGTGAGAGAATCACTTTAGGAACTTCTAACACCACTTAATATGTGAGCAAGGAAACCTATACTTCTAAAACTCTAAAAATCTACAAAATCCACCCCAAACCTTTAGGCATCACCATTAACAAAAGAAAGGGTCTCACTTGCAAAAGTTGTTCTGCTCTTCAGGAGTTCCTCATTGACGCTGTGGAACAGGAGTCTGGCTGCGTTGTCCTGGACAGCACTGTCCCCTGGCTGTGCTGGACCTGCTCTGCCCTGCGGGAAACAGGGGGAAACAGCGTGAGCAGGGAGGTGTCCTCGGAGGAGACAGTGCCTGCCAAAACAGACCCCATAATGCCAACAGGATTCTTTGCTAGGAATAGTCTTCCTATGAAACAAGAGGAGACATTGCAGGAGAACTGCCAGCATAAAATGAAAAGGATAAAAAGAAACAAACTCTGCCACTGTAGGAGCCTGAAATGTCTCTGTTGACTCAGGTGATTGCTCTGGCCCATGTGATAGTTCAGTTCTGATCAGTAACCAGCTGTGTTACTGTGCTATCATAAATGATAAACACACAAATGTAGAGCCAAGGGTCCCTCCCCACTCAATAAATAAAAAGGACATTTGGGAACCTTCCTTCTCTGTGCAGTTGTAAAGAGGCTTTGCTGACAATTTTCCAGTTTCTGTTTCATAAAGGGCATTCACAAGGAAAGAGGGTAGAAGATGAATAGCAGCTTGTTAACGTGGGCAAGGGGTAACTAGAGCCGTGTTCTGACAAATGGAGAAACCACATGGCAGAAGTTTTCCCCATGCACATTTTGGCTTGAGGTAGGTACCCCTGCTACAAGTTTGTCAGCAATAGAAAATTGTATGTTTTAACATGAAGCAACCTTGGAATGAAGTGTTTGAGAAACATCAGAATAAAGTGAGTACTTGTGTGAGTACCAAACTGGATCCTGGATATTCACTGGCCTGTTGCAGTTTGTGGCCAAAACACAGGGTTGTGTTTACACCATGCTGAGCTAGAAATCAAATCATCAAATCTGATACCCACTCCACTGCAAGCAACACCCCTGAAATCCTCTTCACCCACATCTCTATTCCCCCCTCTCCAGGAAAAAAGCCAGGAATTCGCCCCTTGTTCCCATAAGGAGGACTTGGGATCTGTCTCCCCATCTGCAAGTCACCCAGGCACACAAACCATCATTCACACGCTGAAGCATCCAGGGTGGAGAGGACTCAGGACATCTCTAGTCCTGCTCAAGGTGTGGTCAACACCAAATCCAGACTGTGTTGCTCGGGGTGTTGTCTTGATGGGTCTTGAAAATGGGAATGGCAAAGCACAGGCAACTTCGTTAGGAAAGGTACTTTTGCAGCCACCTTTTCCTACAGCTCCAGCCTGCCCTTACTCCTCAGGTGACTTGGCAGCTGGTTACCTGCACATCAATTGTGTAGTCCCTCCCAGGCGTGAGGCGGTGGACATCCACATCCCACATCTCACTGAAGAGCTTAGAAAGTTCATGGTTTAAGGCCCTCCTGTCCAGGAAAGCAGAGAAATACACATGTTGAAAAAGAGACATGCTGTTATTTCTGCAGGTCACTTCTAGAGTCTTCCAATGTCACTCCATGTTCTGGATAGCAGCTTGTCATCAGGAGAGGTTTCCCTTTCTCCCCACACCTTCCTGCCAGTGCCGCTCTAAACCCCACATTTTTTAAGAATGCAGGTGACCTGTAAGGACACTTGAGCCTTCCCTAGGGTTATGTCAGAGTTCACTGTGACAAAGTCCCTGCAGTTTTCCATGTGCTGAAACACCGGTGAAGACGGTGGTGTTTCATTCACGAGGGCTCTTTGTCCAAGGCAGAGGTGAGCAGGAGGCTGTGATCACTGTGCAGCAACACTACCTACAGAATTGCAAGAGAACAATCCCCTCTGCGATGCTTTTCTGGCAGCAAATACACTCTTCCTACCCTCCTTCCTGTAAACAAGACTCCACAGTGGAAATGTGTTCCTGTACTCATGCCTGTGACTATCCAAGCCTAAAGGTTGCGTGACAAAGGGTCTGCCTAAATCTCCCCTGCACTGATCTCTGACACACACACAGACCTACCCAGGCTGCTCCTTTCCTTATTTATAATGGAATGTTGTCCTGTATAATAATGTACAGCTTTCAGGAGTCCATCCATCCATCCATCCGTCTACCAGATTTAGGAAGGGTTGTTACTGTCATGAACCACCCAAAGGCAGCTCCAAGTGCATCATGTCCACACCAATAGGATCAAGAGAACAGAGTGCAGAAGAAAGAGAAGTGGCTTCATCTTTAAATGACTGCCAGTGGAATTAATTAGTTACAAAGCAGCACATGCATCGATGCCCAGAGAAGAACCACTTGATAATTTCCAATTCTCCTGCTCTCCAGAAAAGAAGTACTGAAATCTGTCAACAGTGGGCATTTTTTCCAAATAGCTATTTGGGCAATTTGCCATGATTTTAACAACTGGTTCTCCCAGACTGCACCAAGGCACCTTCAATTCTGAACCTCCTGATTCCTGTTATGCCTTCTCCTTCTGTTCTGGCCAGGATGGAGATAACCCTCTGCATCCTCCTGCCAGTGGCCAATTCTGTGCTCTCTAGCAGGAAGAGCAAACACACACTGTGGTGAAGTCACAAACACTGTGCTGACGTGGCAGCCTTCGTGTGAGGCAACTTGAGAGCCAGGAAGTGCAAGAAACAGTGAGCCAGCGTTTGATGTGTCTCCTCTCTTGGACTGCACTTAAATTCCTGGTTTAAGCTCCAAAATGGAAGAAACAGAAAGGAGCAAACTGTGCTTGAAGAGGTGAATTTCCCCCCCAATTACTGAGCAATCCCTTTTGTCCAGAGCTTGTCTCTGTAACTTTGGGGTGGAACTCGCACAGCCTGAGATTAAAATCCTGAAAAGCACAAGCAATCTGCGCTTAACTTGATGCCCAAAGGAATTCATGTCCCCGAGCTAAGAGCCCAAAGCAGGCAGCTCGCACTAAAGCCCCAGAGGATGTGCTGCAGCAGCTGAGAAGCATAAAGAACATATATGATATTCACAGAACTATTCCGAGTGGGGAAAGCAACCTCTCAGAGGAGGGCAGGGCAGATAAGGCTGCCACACCTGTGTGCCTGGAGCTCTGACCCTCGGAGTACTGACACATCTACCACATCACTTCAATTCTGCACTGGGCTTGCGTTGGTGCCAATACCTGAAAGAGGGAAGAAGACTTGGGCTGAACTGATCCTTTAGGTTCACTTTTCTCCTGGGCTCTGGAGCCTCCTGCCATCTGCCCCTCTGCACCAGCTTATCCCTTCTGTTTGAGAGCCATCAGATTATATCTCATACAGTTTTTACTTTGGAAGTAACTACTAGTGGTGGATGGGAGTCTGGTGAACATCTGAGATGTGTGAAACATTAGGGAGGGTGGCAGTTGGGTTTTATTATAATATTTTGTTCCATAAATACAGGATTTGATATACACATAGTTTAGTATGGACATATTTTGGTAAAAGTCACCTACACAGGAGATCTGGCATCCCTTCAATACTGTTTGTTTTGGCTGCTCTTGGCAGATTTGTCCTGTGTTTATAAATCACTGTAGGGCTCTGTTGGTCCTTTTCTCCTCTAGAAATATAATGGAATATCTCATGAGCTCAATGTGTTTCCTCAGGAGAGAGTTGCTAACAGATTTCAATCCTCCTATTTGTTTCATAAACATACTTCCTCTGAAGTCACTTAATTTTACAAAATAAAACCCTTTTCTCTCCTTTGTCTCTCCCAATACCATCATGGACTTTTCCACATTTCTCTGTTTCTGAACAGAGAGCACCTGTCCACATTGAAACTGAAGATTAAAGAAAAATATATCCTTGCCAAAGCAAAGAACTTGTTTAGCAACTTGCACAGTCACCTTGTAAAAGCTCTTTCTGGACAGTATTCCTTTAGGAAAGGGCCGTAAACTTCGCTTACATATACAAGGTGAGAGAACTTCAGTGAGAAGATGCCCAACACCTTCCTGAAAATCCATGACACACCAACTTTTAGGTAAGGCTGTCCTGGAAAAGAGTATTGCACATTTACCCTCTGGATTTCGATACAACTGCACGCATGACTCAACCCAAAGATTTTATCAACAATTCTCAACCCCCTCCCTCTGGTGAAAGCTCTCAGTTGTTAGATTTGTGCTTTCACACAGAAGAAATTATTTCTGTGCAAGAAGTCAGGCCAGTTGGATTTTGGCCAGTTGGAGCCTTGCTTGGCTGTGCTTTGGTGAGCAAAGCACCACCCCAATAACAAGAGCACTTAGTCTGCACTTGTAAGAGCTGAGACAACTTTTGGGGAGGCTCTTTGCAACAGGAACTCTGATGCACCAGCAGCTTGGCTAGAGCAAAAGAATCTGTCGTTTTATTACACCTTTCAAGTGAAACATTCATGGTGTGCCTGATTTTTCCAACTGATTTTCATGTATGGAACCTTCACTCTACCCAAAACAGGGATTTTATTGCTATAAATCAGAAGTGACTCAAGACATGAAGAGAATTAAAGGTCAGTGGCAAATAATGTGAGCAAGTCAAGAGCGTCGAAGCAAGAAAAACATGTATTGCAACTGGGTCACAGGAAGCCCTGCAAAGAAAGTTTGACCAAACATCTTCTCCAAAGTAAATTTATCTTCAGAGATCCTTTGACCAACATCCAGTTTTAAACAGCCTGTAATCTTTACCTGGAGAACAAAAGCATTTGGAACACTGGAACATTTACAAGAAGTTTCCAATCATTTAAAAGAATTGGGTCAATGTTGTGCAATACATGCACCAGCTTCTGTGGTTAATAGCAGAGAGAAGCAATTCTCTCCATTTTCCTCTTATGCCAGTGTCTGTGTCTTTTGAGTCCAGCTTTTTTTTTATTTTATTTTTTTAATTTAAAGCTGCTATTTGAAATACCAAAGCTTAAACAAGGCAGGTTCTGTAGGTGGAAGTGAAAAGGCATTGTGAAGGAACCAAGACAAGAGTGGGCACAAGTCTGTCAGGGTCCTGAGCAGGCAGTGGATGTTTGAAGAAGCGACTCTATGTTATCAGCTCTGTTTAAGCAAAATCTGCTCTTAGCATCACCCTTATTTTAAGCTAAATCAGCTCATGACTCAGAAGTGTCGCTGACTTTTTACCCTGCAGTGAGTTAGTAAAGCAATAAAAGAGGAAGCAGGGTCATTGCTGGGCTGCATGTCCTGCAGTTTCCCCCTTTCACACGTCTCCGAGATGAATGTATCCCATCTCCACCACCCTTCAAGAATTAATGTGATTTTCTCTTACCCACTTGCCATGCCTGGAAGAAGTTTTTCTCTTAGCAAACACTCTGAGCAGGGGTAAGACAACCTCAGAAATCCTCCTGGTGTTTCAGGGCATGGAGCTGCCTTGCTCTTATAGTCTGCTCACCCGCTGAGGACTGTCACTCACAATGACAGGCAGCCCAAAAGGGAAGGGAGAGAGAGGCAGGAGGTGCCAAACCCCACGAAACGCCGTGGAGTGCAAGGGCAGCAGCACAGCTCACGCCTCCCTTGGCACAGGAACACTCAGACCAGGAAGGCAGAGCCACCTGCACCTGGCTCCTGCTTCTCCTGTGACAATAGGAGGTGACAGCAGGGACACGCCGCCTTCTCCCGCCTGGATTTCCAGGCACAGCCCTGCAACCCACACAGGAACCTCAGGAACAAGTCACAGCACTCATCTTAGAGCTGGACTGTTTGCCAAGCAGAACTGAGACCTCTGTGTGAATTTTGGGGGCCAGAAATAAGGACTGCCAGTCTGAAAGCCTTGAGATGGACGGGACATTCCAGTCTTGCTGTTCCACATACAGTTATTATTTGACAGTAGAAGGGAACACGCCAGTAAATCTGAGGTAAAAAAAAATTGTAGGGGGTGGGAAAAACCCCAACACCTGCTTCGTCGTTCTTCTCTGATCCTGGGAAGATTAGGAGGCATTATAGCCAGGGAATGTTTTAGAAAGGCAGCACTTTGCATGCGGCACTGGAAGGACGTGGTGGCAGGTGCTGGCAAATGCAGGTACCCACTCCAGTGCCTGTCCTGGGAAACGTGCATTCATCATGTGGTTAAATCAACCTTTAGATGGTTTAAAGCTTCTTTTTGTTTGGCTGGCAATTTTAGCATTTTCTTCTTCGTAATAATTAACTGCTGAAAACCATCCCTTTAGGTCTAAGCTGTGTCTATATACAGGAGCCAAAAGGGCTCGGTGTTAGGCTTAGTTACACAAATGGTTCTGCTCCTCTGGTCCCTTTACCCTTCAAAGAGTCATGCTGGAGCCAAATAAAGGCCTTGGAAATGGAGGCACCTGGCATATAGGATTGCATAGGGAACAAGACTTGAAGCACATAAAAATGAAACCTCCTTATGACACTGATACCTCAAACTTGAATATCCTTAATTTTAACAGAAATTTTCCTTAACATTTTTTGCTAGTATTTATTGCAGTCCTGGGTAAGCAAGGTAAATGAGAAAAAATCCACTGTCCTGGATTTATCAGATGCCCCAGTTTAGCAACTGAATGCAGGAACTCTTTTTCTAGGTTTTCATTTAGAATACAAAAGCCAGTAGGCATAGTCTGTCTGTAAGAAAGTTGTCTTTCCTCACATTAGCAGAAGGAGCCCAGGGAATTTTCATTTACAAGCAGTACCATCACTGGAGCCAGTCTTTTTAATTAACCTTTGATAAAATCGCAGGTCAGACCAGCAGCATCACTGGCAATTTCACAACCAACTGTGTAGTACATAAATCTGATTTAAAGCTTCTGTCTTGCGATTGAGCTAAGAAAAAATAAGGATCCCAAAGTAGAAAGGGAAATGAAGGACCGATCAAAGGCAGATTAGATCAGCAGAGAATTTGGGTCGTTCCCAGGTCTAATGCAGTAAGAAAACCCGAGTGTCCACAGAGCAGCCTTGGTAACCACGTGGGTTGGCTTTCTCTGTGGACCAGCCCAGCCCGTGCTTGGCCAAACCCATTGCACAGGGGGTTTTTTGTGCAAGAGCTGAGGCCAGGCTGCCCCTGCTCTCTGTTCCTCCTTTTGTGTCACAAGGGAATGGCATATCTGGTGCTGTGTCACTCCCATGTGAACAGCATTTCCAAAGGAACAAGGCAGTAACCTTGTGGAGCATGTTCTGCCTGACAAAACTGCCACCTCAAGCAGAGGATCCAGGAAATGCTGTGAAGAGAACACGTTTCTAAAGCGTGTAGGCATCTCTGCACATTTCTGGCCTGAGCAATTTGCTTTTCTAACCAAGGTGGCCAATGGATAAGTGGTTTGTTGCCTCTAGGCTGGTGCCCAAACTCCCCTGAAGGGACAAAGGGCTCATTGAGAGTTAATTTAAACCTCCCTGGTGGATCTAGAGAGGGTGAGTGAGAACACTGTGTTTTCCAGGCTTCCAGAGCAAAGCAGCCAGGGCTCACACCTGCACAAAGGACACATTTGGGCTGGACAGGCTCACCTGGGGAGAGTGAGAGCTGGCAGTGAGAAAAAACACTGTGCATGCCTCTAGCAGGCTCAGTCCTTTCCTCAGAGAAGAGCAGGTCTTTGGGTCATATTTTGGGTGTGGAAATAGCAGAGGAAAGTCTTATGAGACACTGACTATGCTGGGCATTCACTGCAAGTGAAGACAGATGAATTATAGAGCTCTGAAGTGTTTCACATTTAGCACAGACACAAAGATGTATTTGCTTATTGGTCTCTGGTTTGTACACACAGGTGTAAACCAGACTTCTAGGCAGCCTGGCTGAAATGTCCTAGCTTGGTGCACAGCTCAGTCCTGGTGCATTTTCAATAAACTTTGCCATTAATGAATCATTAAGGCTGGCAGAGCTGGGATTGCTCAGCCTGGAGAAGGGAAGGATCTGGGGGGACCTCAGTGTGGCCTTGCAGTGCCTGAAGGAGCCCACAGGGAAGGTGGAGAGAGACTATTGCCAAGGGCTGGAGTGACAGGACAGGGGGAATGGGTTCACACTGACAGAGAGCAGGGTTAGGTGGGATATTGGGAAGAAATCCCTCCCTGTGAGGGTGGGCAGGCCCTGGCACAGGGTGGGCAGAGAAGCTGTGGCTGCCCCTGGATCCCTGGGAGTGTCCCAGGCCAGGTTGGATGGGGCTCTGAGTGACCCAGGCCATTTTCAAGGTGTTAAAGAGCACAGCTGCCTGTCTCAAACACTGTTAAGGCCACAGAAGGAACCTGCCATAAGATAAGCCACCAGAGCTTAAGCTCAAGATAAGCACAAAAGGGAGGAATTTTCAACTGGAAGCCACTAATTCCAGGCACAGACCTCTTTAGCACATCCTGCTTGATGCATCTGGACAAAATTCCCAGCTGTGGCAAACTGTGTGAAAAGAAGCAACTGCTCATACACATATCACCAGTCAAACAAGGATCACCCCACCCTGTGGGACAGGTGGCTCCTGTGACCACCAATGCCCCTCAAATACCCTCCATGGGTACCCAGAATGGTATAAAGTGGCACTGTTGTCCAGCTGTCAGGAAGATGAATTACTTCTCTGCAGTGCTGCTGCCAAAATTAAGAGCTTGAGATGTTTCAGTGATTTCAGACCCAGGGGGAGCTTAGCAAAGCTTGGGAAGAAGGATGTGCCACTTCCAGTGGACACTGAGCATGCAGAACTTACGGGTCACAGGGACATCTGGCAGAACTCCCCAAAGAAGGAAGAAACTGCTAAAGCCAACTGTGCTGAAATGAGCTCTGAGTAACTCCAGGAGGGGCAGGTCACCACCACTGAGCCAAGAAACCCACTGACCCAAAAGGAGAGACGGGCTGAGCACGCTGACTAATTAGCATAGGAAATGAGGGAATCGTTTAATTAATAAGAGAACCATGTCACTTGTGGCCAATGAGCATCAATTCCTTCGTTTGTTAGGATGTACAAAGATGAAAAGTTTTGAACAACCCTGGGACCCACGAGCCAGAAGCCCAGGGTGAGGAAGGAGCAGCCGGCACCGCTGGGTCCAGGGCCAAGTAAAACTCGTGCTGTGGGCTTGGGCACAGGTCTCCTTAATTAGGGCAGGGGCAGCTCTCACTAATTGGCCCGTAGCACCATCCTGCGGTTATTCGGGCGGCTGATAAAGAGCAAAGGGCAATTGTGGGCAAAATGGGATGGGGTGTGATAACACAGCACAGACAGGCTCTGAGTGGGGCAAAATGGGATGGGGTGTGATAACACAGCACAGACAGGCTCTGAGTGGGGCAAAATGGGATGGGGTGTGATAGCACAGCACAGACAGGCTCTGAGTGGGGCAGAAAGGGGATGGGGTGTGATAACACAGCACAGGGAGGCTCCGAGAGCCCGGGGTGACGTCCCGGGCGGGGCGGGAGGTTCATCCCCTCTATGTGTGTGTGGGTGAGACACCCCGGGGCCGGGCGGGAGGTTCATCCCCTCTGTGTGTGACATCCCGGGGCGGGAGGTTCATTCCCTCTCTGTGTGTGTGTGTGTGACGTCCCGGGCGGGGCGGGAGGTTCCTCCCCTCGCTTTCTGACATCCCGGGGCGGAGCGGAGGTTCATCGCTTCTCTCTCTGTGTGTGACATCCCGGGGCGGGGCGGAGGGCACATCCCCTCTATGTGCGTCTGACATCCCGGGGCGGAGCGGAGGTTCCTCCCCTCTCTGTGTGTGTGTGACATCCCGGGGCGGGGCTGGAGGTTCCTCCCCTCTCGCTGTGTGTGACATCCCGGGGCGGGGCGGAGGGCACGTCCCCGCCCCGGTGACATCACGGGGCGGAGCGGCCCGGGGCGGTGTCCCATCCTGTCCCGTCCTGTCCCGTCCTGTCCCGTCGTGTCCCGTCGTGTCCCGTGCTGTGCCGGAGGTCGGTGGTCGGTGGTCGGTGGGGCAGCGATGGGGTCGCAGCTGAGCGCGGTGAGTGCGGAGGGAGCGGCCCCGGCCCGGTGCGGGGCGGTCCGTGTGCCCCGAGGGCCCCGACCCTCCCCGGGGACACCCAAGGCCTGGCGGGGACCCGCGGTGTGCCCGCTGCACCCCGGGGGTCGGGACGGGACGGGAGGGGACGGGAGGGGATGGGATGGGATGGGATGGGATGGGATGGGATGGGATGGGATGGGATGGGATGGGATGGCGGGGACCGGGCTGGGTCGGGGGGTGCCCGCGATGAGGGAGCAATGATGGGGCTGGCCGTGGTTGGGGTACCCATGCTGGGGTTGCCTGTGATGGGGGTACCCGCGATGGGGATGGGGGTTCCTGTGATGGGGGTACCCGGGATGGGGATGGGGGTTCCTGCGATGGGGGTACCCGTGGTGGGGGTACCCGTGGTGGGGGTACCCGCGATGGGGGTGCACATTTGAAAATTGTAACATACATAGATAGATAGATATCATGATTCTTTAAGATTTGAAGATTGAATAAAATCTACTGAGTTGATATATCCTGGAAGCAGTTCTATGTATAGAAGCCTTTGTATGTCATTTTAAAGGAAGGCTTAAGGGGGAAAAACTGAGGGAACAGAGATGCAACAGTGCACTTGGGGTTTTTCTGCAGAGATAGCATGCGTTTTCAGGTAACAATGACACAGAAGTCAGCAATAAAAAAGCTTTTGTGGTGGGGATGGGGGTGCCTGTGCCGGGAGTGGTGTCCATGCTGATGTTGTTGTGTGTGTTTTCCTACTCTCAGCTCCCCGGATAACTCTGGGTGCTGTTGTTGCTCATTGCAGACCCACCCTGGGCAGCTGCGCTGGTGCCTTTTGCCCCCATCCGGATTAGCTGAAATAGAGCAGGGTTAGGTTGGATATTGGGAGGAAATCCCTCCCTGTGAGGGTGGGCAGGCCCTGGCACAGGTTGGGCAGAGAAGCTGTGGCTGCCCCTGGATCCCTGGGAGTGTCCCAGGCCAGGTTGGATGGGGCTCTGAGTGACCCGGGACAGTGGGAGGTGTCCCTGCCCATGGCAAGGGGTGGAATGGGATGGTTTTCAGGCCCCTTCGAGCCCAGCCCGATCTGTGACCATTCCTGCTGAATGGTGGGTCTGCAGCGCTGTCATCTCCCCCACGCACCATCACCTGCTTTCCCCAGACCTCCATCCCTGTTTCTTTTGTCTTCTGCACCTGCTCAAACACCTCTGGGTTTGTGAGAGGGGCGGGACAGAGCCGGATGCGACATGTGCTCGTTTGGGTATGGGTCCTTCTCGGGGGCATTGAACAGGGATGAGGTGGATGCTGAAGCTGCACAGGGGAAGAAACCCTTTTATCCTCTCAGATGAGACGAATGTTTAGCTAAGATCTCTTCAAACCCCGTGTTTGAATGAGGAGGTGTGGGAGGGAGGATTGCAGCTGAGGGTACAGGGTTTTTGTGCCAGAGCAGGGTTTGGGTAGTGGGGTTTGCAGCCCTGCGTGTTTGACTGTGCCCAGCTCCCCACGCCCCAGCAGCTGGCACTCTCCACGCTGTGCCTTTGTCTTTGTTATCGCGCAGAGCTCTGTTTCCATTAATAAAAATTCCTGCTCGGTTAGTAATGCCGTGTTCTCTGCTAGCAGAGGTTTGTGCAGCTGGGAGGGATGAGGCTCCAGCTCCTCTCGGTGAGTCCCAGCTCCCCCCGCTGCCGAGCCGGGGGTGCGCTGCAGTTCCCTCCACTGCCCCTCCGTCTGCCCCGTGGGGAGAGCACACGGACCATTCTTAACCCAGAAAATGGTTTTCTTGGCAAGCATCACTTTTTATACATTCAGCCTTCGCTTCTTGCCCTTTCTCCTGCCCACCTGCTGATAGCTTGTGAATGAGGGACTGAAATGATCTCCACTGGTGGGTGGGCTGTTTCTTCCCAGGCCAGATCCCTGCGAGGCTTTTGCCTTAATTGACCGTGAATAACAAATTGCCTTCCACGAGGCTAATGCCGTGTTAAATTATTTGTCCAAACCAAACTGCATTCTGTTCCAGCACACTCCCTGCTCCGCGGAGTGATGATGGTGCACATTTGGGGAAAGAGGGTGTTAATCTCATTTATTGAATAGCTGTGGGAGTTTTCACTTGACAACTGATGACCCGAAAATTGTCTGCAAAGGTGGAAGAAAACATTTGTCTCTGCATGAGGTGGAGAAGCAGACTTGCAGAGATGATAGCTGGAACTCCACCCTCCGCCTGCCCTCCCAGTGCTCTTACTCACATCAGTGCTGGGACAGAGCCTTAGGGTTTGAATTCCCATTTGCAGCTGCAGTTGTGCCAGACAACAGCAGCGTTGTTTGGGGGGTCTGGGTCCATTTTAGATATGGATCCATTTTGGATCCATTTACATCTGCTTTGCCATAGGAATACTTCATTTGGAACACCATCTGCTCCAGAGTCAGCGTGCTGTCCCTCCAGGTCTCAGTCACCTCTTAAATTCTCATCAGGGAGTTTATTTGCTGCTTTGTCACTTTCTTAAACAACTCCCCTCCCTTCCCCTTTTTGTCCCTCAGTAGCAAAAGTGTTTCCAGGAGCTGCAATAATTCTGGTGGATCATTATAATAACAGCCCTATAAACTTCATCCTCTTCACAACCAACCTGTTTGTTTCAAATAAAAGCAGAAATGCAGTGTGTATGTGTGTGTGTGTATGGTGTGTCCTGAAACTCTCCACAGGGTTGTTACGTTTTAAGACCGTACAACAGCATTTTAAGAAGAGAGAAATTATGCTGTCATTTACTTACCACGGTTTTGGTAATAATGAGGTAGAGGTTTTGTTGTTTTGTCTTTGTTTATTGGCCTCCTGACTGCTGTCACACTTGCAGGAATGGCATTCTGAATACTGCTCAGGTCCCTTGAAACTGAACTGGAAGTGAAAGCTAACCAGGCAGGATTTGAGCTCCCTCTTTGGTGTTTGCTCTAGCCATGCTTTCCCCCTCTCCTCTGGTAAAGCCTTGAATAACAAATTACAGGGTCAGAGAGGATTTTTGCAAGCAGTTTCTGGGTTTATTCCCCTGCCCTCAGTCAGGCCCGAGTCTGCCCGCCCAGTGATCGTGTAGGCTGTTGCAGTGCTTATCTCACCTCGCAAGGACAGGACTGTCCCTGGGGACAGTCCCTGCAGACCAAGGCAGGGGCTTCTGGCTGAGCATGGTCCTGGCACGCTCTGCTCTTGTAGCCTGTGCGTTTCCCATCCTCGGCCCCTGAACCTGCCTGAGCACCCTGAAGTACCCTGATGGCTGCCAGGGAATAGGATAAACAGCTTCTGGCACAAAAGCACTGCCACCTTTGCAGCTCATGTTCTGGAGAGTCCTGGTGGAGGCACAACAGGTGGTGGGGAACGTGGGTGATACCCTGAGCCAGCTATTCCCACAGGAGAGCAGCCAGCTCATGATGGAGGAGCACAGAGACAGTGGCATGCCAGGCAGCCCAAATACTCAGAGACAGGAGCCCTGGCCTTGCCCAGAGCTTTTGGGCGACCTGTTGGCCTGTGGGACCTGGGGGCTGCCCAGCAGAGGTTGTGGAGATCTGGAGCATCTCCCTTAGGAGGGAAGGCTGAGGGAGCTGGGGCTGCTCATCCTCCAGGGGACACCCCGAGAGGGGACCCCGTTCCTGTGGGTCAATCCCTGCAGGGAGGGGGCAGAGCATGGCCCAGGCTC
>JAWWMO010000322.1:0-14308 GCA_035047845.1 Dendrocincla fuliginosa | reverse complement strand
GGAAAAGGAAAAGGAAAAGGAAAAGGAAAAGGAAAAGGAAAAGGAAAAGGAAAAGGAAAAGGAAAAGGAAAAGGAAACACAGGGAAAATTGTAGCCCATCAGGGCCCCCCAAAGGCAGAGCAAGGCAGAGACACGAGCAATGACTGTGGCTGCTGTCACAGCCCGTGAGTGCCATTTCCAGTGCAGTGACTGGTGTGACAGTGGGAAAGGCCACACGAGGGGGGTCACAGGGCCACAGAGACACCCCCAGTGTCCTCAGGGCCAGGAGCAGGAGGGCTGGCCAAGGCAGGGCTGCAGGGCCAGGGGTTATTATTACAACAGGATATCCCTCCGGCTGCAGACCTTGCCCACGCAGATATTGCTCACCTTGGTGACTTCCAGCCAGGCTCAGCCCATCCACGTTCACCCAGTTTGGCCCCAGGTCTGCATTTCAAAGCTAAAAACATCTTTCCATCCTTGCAAGCACCACCAAGGCGGCTGCATGCAGGCAAGGAGGGATGTCCAAGTGGAAACCCACGTCCTCCCTCACCTGACATGTCACACTTGGCCTGGAGAGTTTGCTTTCCCCTGGGGAGGTGGAAATCTTCATCTGCAGCCTGTTCTTGAGATAAAAGTAGGTCAGGTCTTGTTTCCCCTCGAGGTTCTGGGTTGTGGTTGGTTTGGGGCTTTTTTTTTATTCTTTGGGCTGGAAAAACCCTCCGTGGTATCCCAGAAAGCTGAGTCTGGGATTTCCCTGCGTGTACTTCCACCTGGGGCTACCTGCTTAGCTGGGCTGGCTTTCTCCCAGCTCTATATTTGGGATGGAGAGGTTGGAATTTGCTCCATCCAGCAAACCCCAAACATTTCCATGGGAACACCCACAGCCAGGGCAGCTTCACCATAGTCAATAATGGGATGCTGAGGGTTCCCAGTGGAGACTCAGTGTTGGCAAACACGGATCTGACTGTTGCTAAGCTACGTGGAGCTGATGGGTGAACACAGGGCTCAGGTCCCTGATCCATGGGGTGAGGAAAAGGGGGTCTCTGGGAAAAGGGAGCCACGGGATACGCCGTTCCCGGCACAATTGAGGCTGCTGGGGCTTAAAATCCAGGGATACATGGGAAAGCACACAAGGATGCTTGAAGATGTGTCTTTTAAGATGAGGAAGGCTTTAAAGAGCTTAGCCCCTCGCTGTAAAATTAAGATCAAGTGCTGGTATGTATCTCCCAGCCCGTCTACAGCTTCAAACACATCCCTTGAAATTAAATAAAATTAAAAAAAAATAAAAAAAGGAAAGACTTTACTCTGGAAAACCCCCTCAACCATCAAAGTATTCAAAAAAAAAATCCTAATAAACAACAGTGTTTCAAGTAAAGCAAATAAACCCCAGGCCCTGGACAAAGGCAATGAGCAACAGAGCCAAGCTGGGACCTTTCCCTTCCCACCCTCACCGGTGTCCCCCCAAAGGTCCTGGAACCCACGGATATCAGGGCAGATCCCTGGGTGCTTTGCCTGCAGGTTTCATGCAGTGGGGACCTTTTCTTGCCTTTTTTTCATTTCCCACCACTGCTGTTTAATGAATAAAGCCTAATCAATACTCCTAATAAAGCTTCCCAGGTGGTGGGAGGGAAAGGGACACCTCAAAATTGTCATTGTGGTGGGAGGATTGATTGTCCTCCCAGCAGCTCAGCTCGGAGAGCCTCGGACCTCGGCTCATCCCTGGGACCTTTGGTTTGGCTCTGACTGGTTATGATGTGTCCCCTCAGGTCACAACATCCACCCTGCAGTCACCACAGCATGAGCCAAGGCAGACCCACCCAGATGTTCCAGCTGCAGCCTGAGAAGGTCCTCCAACACCCCAGTGCCCCGTGTGATTTGTTTTCCTGGGATTTGGTGGCACATAAAGCCACACCATCTCTTGGTAGGGGCTTCAATACCAGGGCTTGGACTGGCTTGTGCCCAAGGAAGAGGTGACACATTAGCCTGCCTGGGGAAGGTTTGTCTTAGTGCCTCCTAACTGAGGATTTTGGGGGTATTTCTCACTGGAGACACTTCTCATGTTGCAGCATTTTCTGTCTCCAGAGCAACAGTGCTGTGTGAGCACAGAGAGCCTCGCTGCATCTCTGGGGGGAAGGAGCACCAGTTTCCCTGGCTAACTGGGCTCCTGGCCCTCCTGCCACGGCCACCCACACTGGGACCAGTTAGTGCCTCTGTACAAACCACTCCTGCCTGGATCCAGAGTGGGTAACACCAGCCAGAGCTCTGCAGGCTCTTGTACACAGAGGAGTGATGGCATCTGAACAGCAATTACTGTGTTTGCCCAGGGCACTGTTGGAATCCCCATCCCTGGGGGGATTTAAGATCCCTGTGGTTGTGGCACTTGGGGACATGGTCAGTGGTGGCCTTGGCAGTGCTGGGCTGACAGGTGGCCTCTATGACCTTATGGCCCTTTTTCAACCCAAACCATTCCATGATTCTATGGTCACTGGCCTGAGGTGGGGTTAAATCTGCTCCTGCCAGGCTGCTCTGGCACAGAAAATAATCCTGAGCATCCCAGGAGCACCAAGAGCTCCAGATTCTTCCCATCCAGTTTGCTGATGAGGAGAGAAAAACCCCAAACTGCTCTTACGGAAGAAAACTGCTGTATTCATCCAAGAGCAGGTAGCAGCAAGGAAGCTGAGGAAGGGCTTGGTGGCCCAAAAAACAGTTCCCAATGTGGTTCCCAAAACTGGTGCTTCCAGGATGTTGTTAGAGGTGTTTTTAGCACAAACACTGATGCTCAGCGTGCTTTTGTTCCATGTTTAATGGGCACAGGGATAAACAGGGAGCACAAGCTGCAGCAACAGAGATCTGAAGAGGGGAGATTGAAATCTCTCCATGTTCAGCATGCAAAGGATTCACCCAAACAGGTTTATTGCATCACCCACACACCCAAGGATGTCACCCACCAGCCTGGACCCCGAGATGATGAGTGGTCCTCTGCAGTCGGGCACAGTGAGCAGAGGGATGGTTTTAATGCTCTTAATGCCTTTTTTTTGTCCCTTTCCCGTGAGCCTGTGGTGAAGTGCTCCCAGCAGCAGCTCGAGACCCACCCAACCCCAATTCCACCAGGGAGCAGCCAGGTCCAAATGAAGACAAAGCACTTGGAGGCCGTGAGGGAGGGCAGGCAGAGCCACCTCGTCTGAGCCACTCATCCCATACCCAAACGAAGACACAAATCAATGCAAAGTGTCTGAACTCCATAAAGGAAGGGAAGATCAGCACATCCATCACACTCAGGGACATCCACTGGAGTCCAAATGCTGGCAGAGCTTCTGAGCAGCTGGATTGGCACAGACTGGGATGTGCAAGCACAGGACACGAGGTCCCTCTTCCTCCCTCAAGAGAAAAACACTTCCCTGTCGCCTTCAGCATTGCCACTGGATCCAAGGATTTCCCCAGTGCATCTTAAAAGATGGGATTCAGCCCCACTTCAAGGAAGGGATGCTGAGGGGATAAATCCTACCCTACAGCTGAGCTTTTGGGGAGGAAGACTAAGTTGGGGTTAGGAAAATATGAGGAAAAAATTCCTGGCTGTGAGGGTGGGCAGGCCCTGGCAGAGGCTGGGCAGAGAAGTTGTGGCTGCCCCTGGATCCCTGGGAGTGTCCAAGGCCAGGCTGGACACGTCTTGGAGCAACCTGGGCTGGTGGAAGGTGTCCCTGCCCATGGCAGGGGGTGGGATGATCTTTAAGGTCCCTCCCAACCCAAACCATTCTGTGATTCTCTACATGGAGCTGGAGAGGGACAAGAAGCCAGACCACAGCCAGCCACACATCCTTGCTTTCTTCCCAGCTCTGATGGAGCACAGAAGAGACTCTCAGGGACCTTCTGTCCCTCTCTCCATGTCACCACCTTATTAAGGAGGTGGCCTGCACTGCAGTGCAGGTGTGACTATTGAGGCACCAATCTCAAGTTTATTAAGCTTGGCTTAACAGCGGTTCTTTTTCTGGTTGCTCCGTTCCGTGATTGGCATCGTTTGGGGTGGGTTCTGGGCACACAAATGAAGCACTGGCTGCATTCCAGAGGGGCTGGTTGGTTGGTTTTACCTGGCACCAGGCACTTTTGCAGCACCAAAGGAGGCAATGTTCTTCTCCCCAGCCTACATGGCTGGAACACGAGGGTGTTCTACTGCTTGCTTGTTCTCCCAGGCTTAGCCATCCTCTTCTTCCTGCAAATCCCAAATGAGCCATCCTAAGAAACAACTGCTGCACCAGTTTATTGAGCTTATTAAGACCGTGGCTATCAGACAGTTCTATGCATTTCCAAGAGCCTGAGTACAAGGAATGCATTTATAAAAATCACATTTAATGGGCAGGTACTAAACAGTGCAAAACCTCTCCCAGTGCTCCAGTGCCACTTTCCCACCTTGCAGAGGGCATTTGGCCTCTTGCAGAGCTCTTGGTTCAGGCTGTCTGCAGACTCCTGGGGGTGCTTTTCACTTGCTCACACTTTGTCATGGTTTCAACCTGACTTTGTTTAGAAAAATGCAAAAGTGCACATTTGGATTTATGAGAGAATCATGGAATGGTCTGGGTTGGAAGGGACCTTAAAGACCATCCAGTCCCACCCCTGCCATGGGCAGGGACACCTCCCAGTGTGCCAGGGTGCTCCAGCCTGGCCTTGGGCACTGCCAGGGATGGATCCAGGGGCAGCCACAGCTTCTCTGGGCAATCCAGCCCAGCCCCTGCCCACCCTCCCAGCCAGCAATCCCTTCCCAATCTCCCAGCCAGCCCTGCCCACTTTAACCAGATTTGGATGGACCTGGAGAGGAAGGCAGCAGGACAAGCCTCCAGCTCCCAGTTCATCTGGTTTGCATCCTGGTCAGAAACCCTAGCACAGAAATCCACTGACACCACTAGGAAACAATCTTCTCTCATCCCCAAGGCTCACAAAGAGACCAGCAGGAACTCAGAGTTCAACTCAGATTTATGACCACAAACTCATTTCTAATCCTGCATCACTTCCAGGTCACTCCCCAAGCTCACAAGGCACAAAAGGAGTTTTCCAAACTCCTGTGAGAACCAGCAAAAGTCAAAACTCACAGTCAGCTCCCGTGTGCTCCTGTGTTCTCTGCAAGGACCAGGACACATGTTATGGGGAGCACTGGCTCCCTGCTGCACCCATAATATCCCTGCTGCAGAGGGGATAAATCCCTCCCTTTTCCTAAAAAAATGGGCTGCAGCTCTTCTTCTGGCCTTCTCTGTCCCCTGTCCTGATGGGAGGCCACCCCTCTGTGCTGACACCAGTTCAAACTCTTCCCCTTGGAGTGTGACCCATGGCAAGACCCAGGGGGTGAGCAGAGGATGCTTTAACTCCTGCTGATGTGTGAACAGAAGGTGTGGAGAATGGACCCATGAAGGACATTGGCAGGACTGTAAACTCCTGGATGCAGGGAGCAGGTTTTGTGCCAGCCAACCACAAAAGCATGACCAGAGATGCTTCATTGACCACAAATAATTCCCCTTTAATGGGCGAAAGGAGAGTTGGTGCAGTGGCCAAACACCTGCCAGCAAGGGGTGAGGTGGAGTTCATCCTGCCCCAGGGTGGGAAAGGACCTTCTGGACCTGTCTGGAAGCACACAGGGTCTTCACCCAAAACATCAGGGTGTTCTGTGGCACCTCCTTCTGAAACCTCTCCCTTTGCAGCCCCCCGGGCCGAGGGGTCTCCTTCCCCCACAGAAAATGCACCCAAATATTGCCAATGAACCCCCAGCAGCTCTGGATGCAAAGCAAACACGATGCTGTTATTCCACTGGGCTGTTTGAAATTGCAGGAAGCCCTGGAATCTGCACAATGCTCCTCGTCATTCCCACAAAAACACGTCTCTCCCAAAGCAGGGTCTCTCCCCACCATGCCCAGGTTCACCTGCTGAAAATCCCCTTTCCACCCACACAAAGCCAATGGGGAAGGAAGAGGAAAAACCAGCGTTACCTCAAAGCTCTCCCTGAGCACTCAGTGCTGCCCATCCCACCTAAAAATGAGCCCTCATCCCCTGACCTCTGACTCCAGCCTTCCTTTGCTCTGTATCTTCATGGTAGGAGACCCCAATATCATGAGGTTTTTATCTACATCTTAAGTCTTAAATAGTTTTTGCCCCTCTGGACCACTCAGAATAAACCTTTGCCCTTTTCAGAGGAGCACACGCCAGGATTGACCGCTGGGGAGAGCCCAGCAGCTGCGAACAGCTGTGCCCTCGGGTCAACCCCAAGCCTGTTGTCATTCCCCACCGCCCTGACAGGAGCAGACACTGCAGCTCCATCTATTACACCAAACTAGACAAGGTCAGGGCACAGGATCGAGCTCCAGCACACAATTACACATTCTTTTAAGCAACTACCAGGCTCCCTGTGGTGGCCTCAGCCCACCCCGAGCAGCTTCACAGCCCCTGGCCAGACCTTGGAGCTCTCATGTGGCCAAAAGGGCTATCACGGAATGGTCTGGGTTGGGAGGGACCTTAAGGATCATTTTTTGCCAGCCCCTAGAGCAGGTTGCTCCAAGCCCTGTCCAAGCTGGCCTTCCCAGAACGCAGGCTGGGTTTGGGCTGGAGAGAAAGGGTTAATAATGGGGACACATGCTGTGTCTCAGGGCTGATGAAGGACCCCTGTCCTGTGTTATTTAAGGCAATGACGTGGCCAAACAGCCCTGGGCAATCCTGCAACCTCTCCTTTGAAAATGCCAAGGGTGGAAGTTGCCCAAGTAGGGCAGAGAGGGTTGAAGGAGGAATGTTGCCTTCTGTATCGGATGCACCAGGAGCTGTAGCAGCTGAGGACAGTGTGGCCCCTTGAGCACCATCCCACCAGATCAGCTGGGGGCTGCAGAGGGAAAAGCTTTAATCGCCCTGGGGACAGTTTGGGAAGAGCTGTAAGAGATCCCCCTCACCTCTCCCCCTGCACACCAAACTTCAGTGCCTGGTGTGTCCCATTTATGGTCTCTTTGCAGGGTTAGGAGAAAGGAGGAGGACCCCTCCCATCCCTTGGAGCGCACACGGCTGGATGTGGAGTGTGTGGGGAGACTGGGGGGGGATATCCTGGTTCTGACACCTCCTCCTGCCATCCAAGCTGTCCAAAGCTGGGGAAAAGACCATGCTGAGAGATTTTCAGTGTGCCTGCTGCCTGTCACCATGGAAACCCCTTCCCCAGCATCCCAGGGATGCTCCTGTTGCGGGGTGGCCACAGAGCCCTGGGATAGGAGGACCAGGGAAGGGTATGGGGCAGGAGAGGCACCAGAGGGGTGTCCCTGTGCCCTCAGAGCTCTGTGAGCAGGGCAGGATCAGCCAGCACAGATGGCAAAGCTGAGTAACCCTGGCACTCAGTGGGAAGGTTGGGAAGGCTCTGAGGAGCCTGAAAGAGCATCCTGAGAGACACAAGGAGGAAAGGGGTCAGCCAGGGCCAGAAGAAACCTGCCTTTGGTCATTTACTCTTGTTACCCATCCTGGAGGTTCTGCTCCTGCAGGCACAACCAGGAGAGCTGCTGGGCTGGGGGGAGGTGAAGGCAAGGAGAGCAGGACAGTGAAAACATCCAGATAAAACACCCTACTTGGCATTGCATCCTGCATTTCTCCATCAGCTGCCCACCACGGTGCCCTCCTGAGGACACCTGAGCTCTTCTCCCCAGCCAGCACTGCCCTGGGCACAGAAAGCCACCCAAACCCCAAAGTTTGTTCAGAAGGGACAGCACAAGTCCCCTTCTGCCTCATAGGAAGGTGGTGAAGTAAGGGTGGACGAGCCATCCAGACGCCACCACCACAGTGTTTCTCTCCTCCACCACCAGCTGATCTAAGCCTTTTTAATACCAGCTTTGAAGGAAGGGAGTTTTGGGGCTGGAGAAATATTTGGAGGAGGCCAACCCCACCTCGAAGCACGAGCACGGTTTTAGGTCGACACTCAGTTGTTGCTCAAGGGAAACTGAGCTCAGGCTTGATGGGGATGCACATTTTGTAGGCGCTTGTCAGTGTTTCCAACAGGTTTCAGGTTTGCTGTTTGTTTTGTGCAGTGTTTACCGTGGGTTTGCTGCCGTGTTTTACCAAACGGCGAGAAATATGTAAACAGCGAATGATCAAAGCAATAGATCCTTGCCGTGCAAAAGCAGGCAAGCCAGATGGAGTTAATTAATGAAGATGTTTAGCAAGACGAGGGTTTAGCTCGTGTGCAAACAGGTTGCTCCCCCAAGCATCGATCTAATCCAACAAACAACTTGTGGGGGTGTAAGAGACGCCGCTTTGTTCCTTCCTTTCCATCACAAAGAGGCGAGCAAAACTCCTGTTGCTGCCGTTTAATCCTGGTGAGAGGATTGGAATGAACAGCACCAGAAAGGTAACTCTCTGCCTCTGAGTGCTGGGAACATCTTCCTCTGCTTGTCTTGAGCCTGTTGCTTCAGGTATAAGGGTAGTGGAGTACCCAAAAGCAAATTCCACGCTCGGCCTCTTTCCTGAGCCTGCCAACAAGGGAGTTCATGATGGCCAAAGGAGTGATGTGGTCATGGCCGTGCAGCTCATCCAGCCAAGAACCCTCTTCCCTGTCAGGTGCTAATTCAGGATGTCATGTCAGGTCTTACTTTCACTCTGCAAGATATTCCCAGACATAAACCCTCAGGATGCCCCGGGTGACACCCTGGTCAGTCACTGCTCTGGGATCCACCCTATAAATCAGATTTAAGGGCCAGATTTATGACAAGGATTATTGATCAGTTATCTGGCTCGGGATGCAGCGGGATGGGATGCCAATCCCCGCTTGGACAGCGAGGAAAAAGGAGCTGGCAGCCTCCTCTGGGACAGCATGCAGGTGTGGAATTGCTGGGGGCTGTGGGGACAGCATCCACCAGCAGGGACAAGAGTGAGGAGCCCCCAAGGAGAGCAAGGACATGGCTCCATCTGCATTCCTGGGGAAATTGGGGGCAAAACAACAATGCAGGTTTTATTCACAGAATCCAAGGCTGGTTTGGGCTGGAAAGGACCTTAAAGGATCATCCATTCCCATGTCATGCCATGGGAAGGGACACCCTCCACTATCCCAGGGTGCTCCAACCTGGCCTTGGACACTTCCAGGGATCCAGGGGCAACCTGTGCCAGGGCCCCACCACCTTCTGAGTAAAGAAATGGGTCAAACTTGCCATTTCTGAAATGAAAAGAGAACGGCTCCATGTCTCTGCAGGGCAGGTCGCTGTACCCAGGACCCTGTGCCAGGCTGTGCCTGTCCCAGCAGCCGTGGACCAGAGCTGGTTCCCAGATGTGGATTCAGTCCCTGGGATGCTCACAGAGGTGGCTACAGCTCCAATTGCCATGTGTGGCAGCAGGAGAAGGGATCAGGACCTCACAGCTCCTGTGGCTTTTGCCTCCCCTTCTTCCCCTTATCCCAGTGACCACAAAGATGTTGGAAGTCTGCTTTGGGTCTCATTGAGCCTGGCCCTTGTGCAGCTGCTGGCGTGGCAGAAGGCTCAGAGGACCTTTTAATCCAGGAGAAACACTCTCCTTTGGTGTTTTCCCTTGCAGTAGTTACTCTAAACCTCTTTATTTTGAGGGAAGATGGCTCAGCACCCCCGAGGTGTCGTCATCCCTCGGCTGCTGTGGTCACACCAGCCCCTTGAGAGGTGGCAGAGACGCAGGAAAACAGCAGGAGAGTTTTATTTTATGGCTGTGCCACCCCCTCTTGTCACCCACAGCTGGGAGTTCTTGAGTCAGTGCTGCTTCTTCCTCCAACTCCCCCTCCATCCCTTCCAGCAGGCACTTTGGAGGAGTTTAAATGCTCCTCTTCCAGCCAGTGAGTCATTTGTCTCCGGGTGTCTCTAAAGCCTGAGCTCAGAAAACAAAAAAAACAGGTAAGGAGGAAAAGAAACAGAAAAGAAAAAGAGTTCAGACTTTCTCTGCATGAAAACAAAGAAATGTGTCTTTTCCCTCAGTGAGCACCTGCTTTGGTTTCCCAAATGCTCCATAGCTGGAAGTGTTAAAGGCCAGGCTTGGAGCAGCCTGGTCTAGTGGAAGGGGCTCCTTGGGAGGGGATGGGAATGAGATGGCCTTGCAGGTCCCTTCCAACACAACCCATCCTGTGATTCGATGAACTTCCAGATAACATGAAGTCCCAGACCCAAAATGACGTGGGATTTGCCCAATTCCCTCACTCCATGGCCAGGAAGGGTCAAACTTGCTTTTAAGACCACTGAGATGCCGTGTGTGCTGCAGGACAGACACCTCCCCGGGCTCCTCAAGCTGCAGCCAGCCTCCAACCAAATGGGTCACCAAGAGCTTTGAGCAATTACAATTATGCAAGGGGTGAAAGGCTTGGCATTCCCACCCCCTCAGGTGGCTGGAATGGACATGGAACTGCAGCAGATCCCAAGGGAAGGCAGTTCCCTGCAGCCTGAAATGGCCTTGTAGGATGTACATTTTCATGAAGTGTTTCCTTCTTCAGCATTTTACTGTCAGATGAATTCTCTCCCAGCCTGCTCTAATGGGCCATTTCCCAGCCGTGGGGACAAAGCCACTGTCACTCACGTTTCCATCTGTGCTTGCCAAGGATGGGCACCTGAAACTCCAGAGCAGCTCCAGTTAGGAGAGGTGTGTGGTCTGGAAATCCCTCTGCTCCCACTTCCCAAGCTGAGGACCAGGTCCCTGTTGGGAATCAGTGAGTGGCACCACCCAGATGGGGCCTGATGAGCTCTTTTTGGTTCTGAAATAACCATTTTATGGCCTTGATAAGATAACACAGCCATCAGAAAGGTGACAGGGGACAGGGAAAGCACGAGGATCCCTTCCTGGATTCCCAGCCTTGCTCCATCTCATTTCCCTGGCCCCCCCAGCAAAGCTCAGGAGGAGGAAACCCCTGAGAACAGACATCGAGGGTGCAAAGATTTAGGACAGGTCTCAAACAAGGTGCAGGGTTAGCCAGACATCACACCCAGACCCAAACTGGCCACGGGAGTGGGCACAAGGGTGACCCCTCACTTGGCACAGGGAGTTCAGGCACTTTATTTTCCAGCCCATGCCCAAACCCCAGGGAAGTTTTCCAGCAGCCAAATTCCACCTGCAAAGTCTTTGCCCTTTCCCAAACCTCTTCTCCTCCCCCTCCTGGCTCGGGTCTGTTATAGCAAAACTCAAAGCTGGCCATTAATTGCATCAGGATTGGTCTGATCCCCCTCCACAAAGGGAATGAGACACCAAACTCCCATTGGCTTTGGGGGCACAGATGGACCCAAAGGCTGGCCAGGGTCTCTGGTCCTGGAAGAAGGGTTGGAAGATGATGCTACCTGTGGGCTGTAGGGTCTGCAAGGCTTAGGTCCAGCATGGAAAATGATCTTCACTTTGATAACCCACTGCAGGAACAGCCAAGAGAAAAGAGGCTGATCAGGAGCGTTAAAAAACCCCAAAACAACAAAGTTATATAAAAAGTTATAAAATTACCCTCTGGGACAGAGAGCTCTGTACTGGGGGCAGGTTTGCTGCCCAACACCCTCATCTGTGAACAGGGTGATGTCTCCATTCTTTCAGGAATGTCCCAGCAGGGGACAACTCACTTGGCAGGCACCTGAGATCCCTTCTGTCCCCCCTGGGACTGAGTTGCTGCTCCTGCGGAAACAGTTTTAGCCCCTGGGATTCACCTTAGGGTGGGATTCACTTCAGCTCAGCTCCCTGCAGGGCAGAAGGTCAGCCAGGCTCCCTCCAGGTGGGAAGGGCAGAACACTCAAGTACAGAGAGATCCTCTCTCTGTACTCAAGTACAGAGAGATCCAACAGGTGGGCTGAAGCATCCCCAGGATAAAACCTCTTTCATCAAAAGAAAGAACCCAAACTTCCTTTGGGACACGATTTTAGGATGTGTCCTCCTCCTGCCCACATCCCTCTTCCCTTCATCCAAACTGGAGGGTCCTGGGCAGGCTGGGAGAGCCTTTGGACAGGGCTGGGACCAGCAGAGCTTGTAATTAAGCACTTGCTTAATGAGCCTCGACCCTCCTGAGAGTGTCAGAGCTGTCCCTTAGCAGAGGCTCCTGAGGGCAAAGCTCCAAAATGGTCTTTCCCCAGGAGGATGGAAAGAAGAACCCTTTTTCCCCATAACCCTTTTTCCTCATAACCCTTTTTCCTCATCACCCTTTTTCCCCATAACCCTTTTTCCTCATAACCCTTTTTCCCCATCACCCTTTTTCCCCATAACCCTTTTTCCTCATAACCCTTTTTCCCCATCACCCTTTTCCCCATCACCCTTTTTCCCCATAACCCTTTTTCCCCATCACCCTTTTTCCCCATAACCCTTTTTCCCCATCACCCTTTTCCCTCATAACCCACTTCTCCGTGGTGGCATCGAGGCCATTTGGTCCTTCTTGCAGAGCCACAAACCCTCTGCAGGGCTCAGGGACTTTTCAGCATCCCACGGAGGGGCCAGACTAAGGGTCCCCACATCCCCACCCTCCTCCTGCTGCTTTTCCTAAGGACTGGAACAGGAACAGGAATTCTGATGTTGTTCCTTTTGCCTCCACCGAGTCCCCCAGCAAAGAGAAGGGCACGAAATGAGAGTGGGTTAGAGAGAATTTCACCAGCCATATTTCACTCTGCCCCCAGTCCCTTCTTCCCTACAGAGGAGTCCCAGCCTGAATATTGAGCACCCCGAGCTTCAAAACACCCCGGGAGGTGATGGATTGCTGCTGAATGCAGCCTGAAGTTTTAAGCCAACAATTACTTTTCTCTGAAGGCTTTTTCTTTTTTTTTTTGCCCCCACCAGAGAAGTGGGGAACGAAACACCTTGGAATTGTTTTTATGAACAGTGCTGTCTCCTGCACGGCAACTGGAAGCTTGGAGGGATGCTGGGTTATGAATAGCTCTCATTACTGGGGGAAAAAAATGCCCAGTTGTTGTGCCTGATCCTACTGTCTGTGCAGGGGATTAATCACCACTTTTAAGGAGGATCAGAGCTGGAATTATTAACTCTGAGCGCAGAACCGGTTTAAAAATGAAGGAGCCCACTTAGAGCCCACCTTGGATGCAGAACCTTCTCCTTCCCCCTCCTCTCCCACAGTGAGGGGGAAGGATCCTCCCCAGGGATACCTGAGGTGGACCTGGGCAGAATGGGTGTTTGTAACCCCATAAACCACATGGAGAGGAATCCTGTCTGAGGGAAGAAGACATTGCTCAAATCCCAGAGGATGAAGGGCAGGAGAAGGGCATGGATGGAAGGGCTGGACCTCCAGGGCAGAGCATCACTTTGGTGTCTCTGCTGCTTGTCTTTAATTGGTTGGGTGTCACAGTGTGCCATTTTACACACCACCCCCCAAAAATTAAATAACAATTCAGGAAAGGGCAAAAAAATCCCAAATACAACAAGGTTAAACACAATTCATAAAAAGTTGGCTTTGCCTGAGCAACTGGAACTTCCCACAGGCAACTTTTGGCTCTCTTTGGGGACCCTTTTGCCTGTCCTCAGCACCTCGTGGACTTGAGTGGGTCACAGGCTGAGGTCCAGGGAAACAGAGCAAGTGGCACCCGACCCACGGGGCACCAGTGGGGACAGCAGGGATTTTGGTGTTTTCAAACCAACCTGGGCCAAGTGGTACTTTGGACACTGCTGTTTCACACCTCCCGAGCTCAAGGGCAACCACTTCAGCCTCCCAAGGACCCCCAGATGTCCCAGGGAGGACAATGTGACCACACACCCCATCCCTCAGGGGTGGATCAGACACAATCCCCTTGCTTCAGCTCCTCCAAACTCAGAACCAGGAGGAGAGGGGGACACCCCCGGGCTCAGAGCCCGTTCCTGGTGGGTACATTGAGCATTCCCTGCCCACACCTTCTCTCCTCCAACCTCTACAGAGCTTTTCCCAGCCTAACACAGTAATTCCCACCAGGCTGGGGAAATGGAGGCACGAAAAGGCTGAATGGTATGTAGGGAAATGCTCAGAATAGAAACCAAAAATGCTGATCACAGAATCATTGAGGTTGGAAAAGCCCTCTGGGATCATCCAGCCCACCCTGTGCCCGACGCCCACCTTGAGCACTGAGTGTGCCACAGCCAGCCCTGCCTTGGGCACCTCCAGGGCTGGGCACTCCAAACCTCCCTGGGCAGCCCCTTCCCAGGCCTGACCACCCTTTCCAGGAGGGAATTGTTCATGATGTTCAACCTGAATGCCTCAGTGACCTCCAGGGAGCACTTGGCAACTCTTGTGTGGACCAAAATAATCACTGGACATCCTGAGTGGGAAGGACTCACAAGGATCACTGATCCAACCCCTGTCCTGCACAGACACCCCAACAATCCCTCCCTGTCCCTGTCCCATTGTCCAAACCCTCTGGAGCTCTGGCAGGTTTGGGAAGTG
>JAWWMO010000321.1:0-14335 GCA_035047845.1 Dendrocincla fuliginosa | reverse complement strand
GAATCCCTTCCCAATATCCCATCCATCCCTGCCCTCTGACAGTGGGAAGCCATTCCCCTTGTCCTGTCCCTCCATCCCTTGTCCCAGCTCTCCTGGAGCCCCTTTAGGCACTGGAAGGGGCTCTCAGGTCTCCCTGGGGCCTTCCCTTCTCCAGGTGAACATTCCCAGCTCTCCCAGCCTGGCTCCAGCCCTTGGAGCATCCCTGTACCCTCCTCTGATTTGTTCCAGCAGGTCCTTTTGAATATTAAACCCCAAAGTAACAGTTCAGCAGAGACTCTCCTCCATCCAAAATCCCAGTTTTTCTGGGGACACAAAGCCTGATCCCAGGGATTGGACAAGATGAAGCACGAGAGCTGATCTCACAGGAAGACACAACCTCCTGCTGGTAGAGCAGCATCTCCAGGCCCCCCATCACAGCCCAGGGAACAAACCCAGCAGCCCAAATGAAATGTAGGGCTTGTAACCAAGAGCAGGTTGGAAAATGAGTGGATCAGGTGGGAGTTTCACATCAAAACTGCAGGAATTTAACACCAAAAGAGGCATTTCAAGTGAAAACTCCCCAAAAGTTTCTGCCACCGAGGAACAGCCTCGCTCCACTGGAGAGAGTGAAAGAAGTTTATTAAGTTGTGATTTTAAACTTGTTTAGTTCAAGGGCTGCAAATTGCTGAGTACACATCGACTCTTCCCCTTCAGCCCAGTTTGGTTCCGTTCAGTTCAAGGCAGGAAGGAGAATATTTCACCTCTGCTGGGATGGACCCCCGAAACAACAATGCCCATGACAAATTTCCATCAGCTCAAGTGCAAATCTGTAAACTCTGCAGATTAAAGGAGTCCCCTCTGCTCCTCTGCACGGAACCCAGGACAATGGGCCCAGGGTTACAGGGTGTTACCGGGACACAAACGAAACACAGCATAAAGAAAAACAAGGGTTACCCTGGAAACAGCTGATAAATGGGCACAGGCAAAAAAAAAAAGAGGCTTAATTTGCTTGTTTAAATGGGAGGGGAACTGTTTTGATCCTGCTTAATTGCAGCTGATCCTGTTTGATTGCATTTTCTTCCATCCAGTCCAGTGTCACTGTTGGGGCAGCAGGATGGGACTCCAGTGATTTGAGTGGGAAACTGAGGCAAGGAGAGATATTTGGGTTAATTCCCAGCTTCTTGACTTCTCCTTGCCTGGATTTAACCCTTCCAGAGGAGTGACTGATGGCAGGAAAATTGAAATGGAAGAGGGGAACAGGGGGCTGCTCACCTGCTTTGCTCAAGTGGGAATAAAATCCCATCCTGAGGCTGTGAAAAAGGGGGGTTTGTCTTCTCCTGTTTGTCCTTTGCAAGGTGCTAATGCTGATTTTAAGGTCGCAGGGGGAACGAGCTCCACATTTAGCAGAGCGGAAAACCAGCAGCCAAGTGTGGAGAATCAGAAACCTGACTTGAATGAGAGCAACCAGATTGGGGGGGACTGGAAATAGAATGGCAACTAATGCAATTAAAATGGAAAAAAAAAGGTTCAAAGCACATTAAGGGCATTAATATGCACTGAGGGAATTCTTGCCTGGTGCTTTCTGCAGCCCTGAAGGTGAAAGGAGCTGCTCTTTTGGGTTCAGTGCCTGGGGGAGGTTCGGCCACGAAAGCCTTCCATGGAAAGTTGGGTTATTTTGGGAGGTTCAGCAGGATGGAGGCTCCACACTGAGCACCAGGCACGCTCAAGGCGTGGAGCAGATCCACGTGGGAGCCAAACAAACCTTCATCTTCCAGCCTGCTGCACTTGGGGAAAGTCCTTCAGCCTCCCAAGGTCTGCCAAGGCACATCAATGTATAAACAGAGCAGGGAAAGGGCCGCACCAGGGCAGGAGCTGCTGCCCAGCCTGGAGAGCGTGTCCTGCAGCAAAGGGCTCCCAAAAATCCCACCTGCAGGGAATTTCCTGCCCACACTGCCTGGGGAGATGGGAGCTGAAGTCCTTTGAGCAGCCTGTGCCCCTAAATGCAGCTGCCTTTCAGCAGCACTTTGTTCCTCTCCAGCTGTGGGGATGGAGATGACATTTTGTTGGACTGGGGAATGGCATGAACCAGCAGCGCTGCTTGAGCATTTCCCCGAGCTTTAGAAAGGCCCAATGAAGGAATTCCCATTACATGCTGTCCTTTCTGCACTGGGAGGATTAAAACCAGCTCATCAAAACATGCCTTGTGTGTCCCAATGAGCTCCTCTCCTCGTGCCTTTGAAGGACTCCTTGCAGCTCCTGCATGGAGAGGGATTTCACCTCGTGGAGCTGGAGTTTTGCCACGAGTCTCACTCCAAGCAGGATCTCACCTCAGGGCACCAAAGGAGCTGGGAGATACAAAAAAAAAGTGGAAACATTGGCATTTCCACTGCACAAAGGTAGGAGCAAGAGCTGAGAAGAGGAGCAGGAAACAGGAGGTGGGACGTGGTGGATTCTCCCTGGTGGGAGAGGAATGTTCCTCCTGGAGGTGTCACAGTCCCCTCTGGAGGGGGCAAAGACCAAACACTCACTTCAGGCTCCAAATATTCCCCCAGGAACTGTTCCCAGGCACCTGGTGAGTGCTTAGGGTTTAGGCAGTGTATCAGGAGCACAGGAACAGCCAGATCCCCCCAATTAAAGACTTCAATTCCTCTTGCATGATGAGAGTGCAGGTTGTTGTACAAGACCCCTCCTGTGTTTTGGGACCTTGCACTCACCAATGGACTTGCTGTTTTCCCAGGCTTGGTGTTTAAACCCCCAAACGTGCTGTGGTTTAACTCTAGGATGTAAATTCTCCTCCTCAGGTTTTAGGGGAGTGCAGTTTAACTGTGTAACTGAATATTTGGTTCCTGTGAGCTCCTTCTTGACTTTTTGAAAGGAAACCTTAAAAAAACCCCAAGCCCTCAGTTTCCAGTCGCAGTGGAAGTCGTTTCCCACTAAGATAAATAAATAGATGTGAGAATAGAAAACATTTACTCATTCTAGTTCATCCCAGGGGTTTATTTTGTCTCAGCACACAACAACCCCAGCTTTAAATCCTGTCCCATGGAAGAGGATCCTCCTAAGGAACAGATTCAGGCTGCAACAGGAAGAGTCCATCCAGAGCTCCTTAAAAGTGAGATTGTGGAATTCTGGAGTCGTTCAGGCTGGCAAAGACCTCCCAGCATTGCCAAGGCCACCACTAAGCCCTGTCCCCAAGGGCCACATCCCCAGGGATCTTAAATCCCCCCAGGGATGGGAACTCCACCACCCCCCTGAGCAGCCCCTTCCAGTGCTTGGCCACCCTTTCAGGGTTGGATATTCCCAATATCCAACCTAAACCTCCCCTTGGGGCCATTTCCTTTCCTCCCATGGCTTGTCCCCCGGGAGAAGGGACCAGGACCCACCTGGCTCCAACCTCCTTCCAGGGAGAGAGGGAGAAGGTCCCTCTGCTCCTCATCACACTCGTGTTCCAGACCCTCCCCCAGCTCCTTTTCCCAATTTTCCTGCTAAATCACACAGGTTTCTCCTATTTTATTATGAAACTTCAGTGTCTTGAAGCAAGGGATGAATCCCAAGGGTTTTCCTTCTCCTCCCAACTCTTATTTGCTTTTTTCTTATGGAAAAGTCAAACACAACCTGGTAGGATTCAGGATTGGAGTTTTCAACTGAAAAACCAGAATATGCTGAATTTCATGATGAAAATGTAACCAAAACCGCTTCCAAAGGGAGGCACAATCACGTTAAACGAGGAAGTTTTTATAATTGCATCAATTATGGATAAAACCACAGTCGATTTTCCATTTGAAAGGAGATGAAATAGATGCTCTGGGTTCTAACATCATCACACTGGTGTTATTATGTGGTAGGAAAGAAATCTTTGCTCCTGAAGGCTTTGCAAAAGTCTTCTGGGGGTTCTTTTGGGGGCATGAAATGATGTTCCTGCTGCTTCCAAGCCCATGTGAGGGTGTAACATGGGCTGAAAACGAAGGTGACACCACATTGCCCAGTGCCATGTCAGGAACAACCTTCTGGATTTCACAGGAACCCGGAGATTTCAAAGGGAATGTGTTTGCTTCCAATTAGAAGGCCAGAGCAGGAGTAGGAAACTTGTGCAACAGAGGAATTAAAGCCAATTCCTCTCAGTCCCTGCGTGCAGGGGCACGAACAGGGAGTGTGTGGCAGGCAGGGTCTTGAGCTGGGACCTGCTGAGGTTCCCTCACACCAGCTGAGGGGGTGCCAAGGTGACACCAGAGGGTGAAACAGCCAGGCTGGGACAGGGAGAAGGCGGAAAATGTCAGCGGCATAGCCAAAGCCATGCCATTTTTAAATTGTGCCCCATCAGTTCTGTGTCGTGAGGTTGCTGAGGGCTCTGCTGGAACCTGGGAGTGGAACACTTGCAGGAGCTCAGGGTGGTGCCCTCCAGGTGGGAAAGAAGTTCAGGAGGCTCAGGTTTTTCTCAGGGCCATCCAATTGTGCCTTGAATTAGCCCCCTCCCTTCCAATGACCTTTCTGGCAGCGTATTTTGGATCTCCAGAAGAGCTGCATCTGGGGCAGAGCAGTTCATCCCTCCAGCCAGGAAGCTGAGATGGAGCCAACTCAGAGGAACTTTTCTGCTGGGGGGGGGGGGGTTGTTGCTTGTCTTTATTATTTTTTGTCTTTTTTTTCACTGGGTGTGTTGCCAAAAGATTAGAAATGACAATCATCAACAAGAACTGGAGCCAGGCTAGGAGAGAAGTGGCTGCAATAACAGAGGGAGCCCCCTGGGCAGCCCTGGAAAGCCTGGGCCAGGGGGTCAGGGGGGCCAAGGGCTTCTCAGCCCTTCTTGGAGGGTGGGGGAGCTTGGAGGGCTGAGAGCCTGCACTGAGAACACGATCCCACGGACCCCACCTCTCCTGCCAGTGGAAAGACAGAGCTCCAGCAGCTGCTGACGTGGGAAGTGACGGGGATGGGAGAGGGCTGAGGGTGGCTGGAGCTGCCTTTAAATGATTTTACAGCTGCAGGGGAGGAGATGGGACGGCCACTGGGGTTGTTCCGTGGGCTTTGGGAGCTGGACTGCCTTCCAGGCACTGGAGCCAATGGAAGGGATGCTCTGGGGGGGCTGTGGGAATTCGGGATTCGACAGCACTTTGGGACAGTTGGGTTTTTAGGGCCCCTTGGAGACAGGGAGGGGCAGCCCCAGGGGGCACCCAGGGGATGTCAGTGCCACTGACCTTGTCCTGTTCACTTTCTTTTGACCTGCTGGGGAGACACGGGGGCAGGAACAGCATTTTCAGCTTCCTGTAGCTCCACAGCCCATGGGGACACAGGCTGGGGGTCGAAGGAGCCTTTTCCAGTGAGGGTGGGGAGAGCCTGGCACAGGTTTCCCAGGAAAGCTGTGGCTGCCCCATCCCTGGGAGTGTCCAAGGCCAGGTTGGAGTGACCTGAGCTAGTGGGAGGTGTCCCTGCCCATGGCAAGGGGTGCATTGAGGTGACTTTAAGTTCCCTTCCAACCCAACCCCTTCCATGATTCTAACTACCACCTTTCTGTATGAACCAGTAAATCCCAAACTACGTGAAACCCTCCCTGGCAGTGTAGATTTAAACCAGGTAGAGCTTTCAACCAAAGGCCTGAGAAAAACGTGTGCCTTCCCCAAATAAATGTGTGCCTTCCCCAAATAAACGTGCTGGATCTTCACTGGGGCAAGAAGTTCTGGAGGAAGCAGAAGTCAATGAGTTCAGGAGAACCATTTCGGGAACAAGAGTTCCCAAAATCCCACTATGGAGGGAAAACCCCAGGAAAGTGCAGCTTTCACAGGAATCTTGTCCCTTCAGCGAAGTCTCTTTGCATTTCTTGCATTTCTCCCTCACAAATCCCAGCCCTGGCCATTCCTTCTGGCGTGGGGTAATCCCAGAGCCTCGTGTGGTGCTCCAGAGTTCAGAACTCTTTGTCCTTGTCTAAACTTTGCACTGCAGGCCGTGTTTATGAGCTGTCTGCAGAGGCTCTGCCACTCAATGGAGCATTGTTCAATAAATAATCAAAGCCAGACACAACGAGGTTTCTCCTTTTTCCCATAGGAGACAGTATATAAAACTTTCTGATGGGTTGGACCGCGGCTTCCTCCTCTATAGAGTGGAATTTAAACTCATCCCATTAATTACCACTGACATCCCAGCACTTGAAGCAATTTGTAGCCTCACGCATGAAACATAAAGTTGCTTTGTAAGCTGGGACCTTGCTGTGATTTAGGTTCTCTGCTGGCCATGCTGGAGGAAGCTGTAATTAATTGCTGGCAGTGGGATCTGGAAGTGGCACTTTGCTTCATGTTTAATAGAGCCATGTTTAAAGAAATGAGGAGTTGAGGCACTTTCTGACATGTTTTAGAGGGCATGGGGGGATCTGGGCAAAGGCTGGGCTTGATCTCAGAGATCCTTTCCAGCCTTGCTGATCTGATAATTCTCCAAAGGATTCTCTAATCTTTCTGAACTCCTCTTACTAAGCAAGGGGTGACAAACCCATTTGCTCTTCTTGTTCCAGGCAATTCCCATTTTTATTTTTATTCTTTGTGTGAAAGTACCAACCTGCAGCCTCAGCCCTGGCATTTTCTGCTTCTTCTGTGCTTCCCCGAGTCAGGTCCCCACTGCCCCAATCCATCAGCCTCAGCCTCTCCAGCAGTTCTGTTTGGCAGATGTAAAGGCCAGGTATGAGAAAAAGCTTGAGACAGCAAGGGATCATCTCTTGGAATGTGAGAGGAGTGATCTTGGAGATGAAACATTCCATCAACCATCTCTATGTGCTCAGCTGGGTGGGACCTGAAGGAACCACAGAGACAAGGACACAGCTTGCCCTTTGCATTAGTGCAACCCCCGAAGTTCAGAGGCAACAGAAAGCTCAGGAGCCTGGTTTGGTGACACCTTGTCTTGCCACGACTCTGGGGGTCCCTTTGAGGTGTAGGAGGAGCCAAACTGAGCACACCTGCAGCAGGACACGATGGGACAACGCTCAGCCCAACCACTCCTGACCACCAGGAGAATTGGGGGGCCTGGGCAAAGGGGCTGCCAAGGCTTTTCCACTCAGGAGTGAGAGCTGGGCCAGCCCAGCCCCACGGGAAGGGGAGCAGCAGGTAAGAAATGAGGCCAGGGAGCAAGTTTGGCCCCAAGAATGCCTTGGAGGCAATTCCAGGTGTTACTCATGGTGATGTGAGGATGGATATGGCTAAAGCCTGGCATGTCTGTAAGTCCAGGGGACACATGGACCCCACCTGGAGCTTTGGGCTGCTGTTTTCATTAAACAACCTCTTTCAAGGATGTGTGGGATTCCTCAGGTTAAAGTGGGAGACAGAATAAAATAGCTGGTTAAAAAAAGAAAAAAGACCAGGGTGTTCTGTGGTCAAACCCACACGTCCAGTCTTGTTTGGATCCCTCTCACAGGAGAGTCAATTTATGGCAGGTTTTAGGTGGGGAAACTTCAGCCAAGCCTGGAATTGTCTCTTCTGCTCCACCACCAGCTCCCCCAAAAGCCATGTGGTGTTTGAACAAGTGTGCTCTGGAGGTCTCCAGAGCTCCACAACATTGCTGCATCCACGGACAGGGGGAAGGAGGAAAATGAGCCTTAGACCAAAGCATTCAGGGAAGCACACAAAGGAGGCTCGGTGGTTAACAGCCATCCAGCTGCTCGACCCACACCGGGTGCACTGGAGTAGAAAGTCTTGCTCAGAGAGCAGGAATTGGAGGAGGGTGTTCTGGGAGCTTCCCCAGGGCCAGAGGGCAGTCCCTGTCCCATTCTCCCCGTCCCCTGTCCCAGCCCTGCTCCTCAGGGTGGCTGAGGGGGTGCTGAGAGCTTCAACTCACAGGAACACCAGGATGAATCGAGGACAGGAGACAAGATGCCAAATGGGGCTTCCAAGTCCTTCCAGGGGAAGCCAGGGCAGGTTCCCATCCCACCTCAGGGCTGGCTGGGGTCACTCAGCCTGGACCACAGTGGCCTTGGAGCTGCATTTCCAGAAGGACTTGCAGAGATTGTGTAGCTCCAAGAATTCCAGCACTGTGTCTTCCTGAAGGAGTAGAAAATCAGGCTTAATGATGGAGACTTTCCTAAGCAACCTGGTACTCTGGAGCCTCCTGAGCACAGGAGCAGAGGGATAAGAATGGGAATAAACCCAGAGCCATTCCAAGGGCACGATCCAAACTGTTCCCAGTTCCACCCAGTCCGTGCTGCCTGCCCTTCACCCGGGGTGACTGCAGTGCCTTTCCACAGGGGGATTTAACTGGGAAGCACCTTTTTGTTTGTTTGTTTGGGGCGTTTAAATGTTTGCAAAGCTGCTCCAGGAAAGAGACACTCCAGGAGAGGAGGGAACTGAAGTCTAGCTGAGGTGGGACACAGAATCTTAGCATGGTTCTGGTTGGAAGGGACCTCAAATCATCCAGTGCCACCCCCTGCCATGGGGAGGGGCACCTTCCACTAGCCCAGGTGGCTCCAGGCTGGCCTTGGGCACTTCCAGGGATGGGGCAGCCACATCTGAGGGCTCTCCATAAACCCCACAAAGCTCAGGAGATATGGCTGTTTCCGAGCAAAGGAAAGCACTTTCAGGCTCCTCCACCTCATCCAGGATTGTATGTCTAATTGATCCATCCTCATTTAGGATTTTGAGATCCCCAGGGTTGCACAGCAGAACCTCATTTCCTTCGCACTGAGGAGTGCAGATGAAGGGGAGGAAGAAAAGAGAGTGTGGAAGGCACCGGGGCCAGGGGAAAGGAGGCTCCTTGCACAATGTTTTCTCAGGTGGAAGAAAGGTTAAGGCTGTTTCCAGCCAAGGACATCAAAGGCAGGGAGACCCTCCCCAGGCTGCTGAGCTGGCTGGCTTGGGCTGGGCTTGGCTCGGAGCTCGGCAGTGACTCAGAGTGACAGGGAGCTGTGTTTGTGTGTGTAATCCGGAATGGGAAGGAGCCTTTGTTTGAGAACCTTTGCAACTCCCTGAGTGAGTTCAGCCCAGCGAGGTCAGTGGGCAGCGCACAGGGGAGGCAGGTGAAGAAGTGCCCCTGCTCTTTGGGAACCCGGGGGGGTGTGCTGGGTCTGTGCTCTGCTCTGCTGCAGCAGGAGGAGCTGAGTGCCCCCAGATGGCCCTGGGAGCCAACCCAGGACCTTCCCCTCCACGGGCATCCTGCAGGACTCGAGTCCTCCCACCACACACCCTCACCCGGCTGGGGTGTCTCCAGTCCCAGCCCCGTGCTGGGCTCACAGAGCCCCCACCAAGTTCCTCGGGAGCAAAGAACAGATCCCAGCACTTTGTTCCACAGTTACACCCCCCAGATGGGCCCGGCTGGGAAGAGAATTCCCCTCCCAGGTGCAGCAGGGCAGGATTGTTTGGTTCCTGCAGGAAAACCAACGAAGGGCCATGCACAGAGAGCGGTGCTCACTGGCACTGCCAGACCTTGGTTCCTGATTCAGCTGCTCTGGTTGTTGCCAGGGCCAGGAAGGAGATCCAGCTTTGTCTTTTAGGCCAAATATTCCAGCCAAGCCTCTGTTCCCAGCCCAAGCAGCTCCCGTGCTCCTCTCTGTGCCCCCACAGCAGCGCTGCCATCGCAGGGGGTGGAGAACCAGCCCCTCACCTGCAGCACCTTGAGAGCCCCCTCTGAGCCTCCCACACAGCCCAGGGGGCTTCTCCACCAGCAGGGAGAAGAAACAGCGACACAAGAGACCTTCTGCTTGTCCCCACGTCCCTCTGCCCAAGGGACAGGGACAGAAGGCCCTTGGAGGAGATAAGGAATTTTGGAGTGTGGGGCTGTGGTTGGGAGCGCTTTGGAGCCTCGTGGGCTAATGAGGAGAACAGTTTGTCCTGGCAGATGGGAGCTGGGGTGGGACTGCTGGCTCGGGGTGACCTGTGCTGTGCCCTGGGCTGATCTGCCCATTGTCCCACCCGAAGCTCTTGGGGGCACCCTCAGTATTTACACAACGGGGCCCCCATTTCCACAGCACTCCTGCTGCTTGGCCAACACAAATAACCCGGGGCTGGACCAAGCCCTGGCTCCAGGGCTGAGCTCCTGAGCACCTGCCCTGCTGGTGACTTCGCTGTTATGTGCTTTTGGTGAAGAAGAGAGTCAAATTGGTGGGAGTCTTACATTTTCTGCTCATTTTATGGAGCTCTGTATGTGCTGATGAATTGTCCTTCCACAGGAAAAATATTATTGCATTTTCTCTTTGGACCTCAAAGGCTTAAATGGTGTCTCTAGCAGAACACAGTTATTTGTATGTGTGTACTTGGCAGCATTCACCCAGCAGAAAGCAAAGGGTGACTTCAGGCCAATGTGATTGAACACAGTGCTGTGGAGAAAACCCCGAGGGGTTTTTTCCTAAATATAAAGACCAAATGCCCAGCAATTCTAAACCACATCAGCCCTTTCCTTCACCCCGGCTGGCTGCACCCTCTGTCCATGCAAACCCTTGGATCAAACACCCAAACCTTAATGCTGTGCTGCAAGAGTCCCAACAGCAGCAGCAGCAGCAGCAGCAGCAGCGAGTCCTTGGCTCTCTGCCACCTCTTTATTACTTATTCCTTATTTTTATATAGCCCTTGGCATGGCGAGAAGTCCTCCTTTAATTATAAACAGGAATGAAGAAGCCACAGGAGGAAAGCATCGAGCGCTGGGGCCGGAGTTGTGGAGCTGCCCTGGTTACAGGGGGGCTCCTCTCAAAGGTGCCCAGGGCTGGGGGAGTGGGTGGGAGAGAGCCCAGAGCAGATGGAAGAGCCAGTCCTGCTGCTCACCTCGATCCTCCACGGAGAGCTCCCTGCGCTTCCTTTCTCTCCCTCTCTCCCCCTGCACTGGGGAAAGAGGAGAAAAGCAAAGGCAAGGGCTGGCAGAGGGAGAAATAAGAGAAATGTGCAACCTTTTCACTTCTCCTTTCAGCATGTTGGAGGGGGAGGAGAGAGCTCTGCTTGACGCAGGGATGAGCTGTGGGTGATGAGGCTGTTTGTGGAGCCAGGAGAAAACTCCTGGATCCATTGAAGTCTCTCCCAAGAAGGGAATCACTACTGTTTGTTTATCTGGCCAGAGCCCCGGGAGTTCTCTGGAAGGACTCTCAGCCCCACCTTCTCCGTAGGATCCGAGGATCTCAGCCCCAGTCAGCCCCTGCCACTGCCTTGGACTGCACTGTCCCTGACACCCCATCCCTGGGAGGGTCCCAGGCCAGGCTGGACGAACTTGGAGCACCCTGGGCTGGTGGAAGGTGTCCCTGCCCAGGGCAGGGGGGGAATGAGGTGGGCTTTAAGGTCCCTTCCAGCCCACACCACTGTGAGACACGTGAGGCTGCCCCGAGCACAACCCCCTGAGCCCAGAACAAGTTTGTGGGACTCAACCAGGAGTCACCAAAGAGCCGCTGGAGCAGAGGCCATAAATGTCACTTATTAAGTGTTCCTCCACCAGCACTGTGCTCTGAGGCCACGGGGAGGTTCCCTCTGCTGATGTGGAGCCCTTCCCTCAGTGAGTAGCTGCATTTTTGGGGGGAAGAACAGCCCACATCTGTCCCTGTGCCCTTGCAGCCCTGCTCGAGGTGGGCACTGCCATTGCTCAAACCCACAGAGTTTGAGCAGTGCAGGGTTGGCCTCTCCAACCCTCTGACTGCACCAAACCAGGGCTTGGAGGGGTCAGTCACTCCCCCAGTGCCACCCCTGTCTCTGCAGATTTAAACTCTTGCAGCACACCCTGTGGATTCTCAGAAACCCCTTTATTGTGTGGGGTTCTTTACTATCAAAAAGAAGCCTGTTGAGCTTCACTGTCTTGTTTTTTCCCCCCAGTTCCCACTCTGGATCATTTTTCCAGCCAACACTCATGGAAGGCCCATAAATAATCGTGTCAGAACTGCAGACTTCTCCCAGCCCTGGATATTTTTTCCCAAAAGCCCCAGATCCCATCTCTGCTGGCTGAGGCCAAGCCCTTGAACAAGAAGCTTTCATTGCCTCCAATCTGCAAAGGAGCAAAAGGACAGAAAGTGTTTTTATTGTGCCCAAAGGGGATTCAGATCAAGGGGTTTGGATGAACTCCCCCATCTTCCTTTGCTCCTCCTTTCTTAAGACAAAGGAGAATTTCCCAGTGATTTGGGTGCTAATGTGGAGTTGAATTCCTGGTGGTTTCCCTCCTTAGTTCCCTCTGCAGGGAACTTTGGTGACATTCCAGTGGTGGGAAGGGAATCACAGACCCTGTCCCTGGGGCTTCCACCTGCTCAGGGGGGAGAGCAGGGCATGGGCTGCAACAGAAACCCCGGGAGGAGAAAATCCTCCTGAAATTTAAAGTGCTGGCAGATTTGGGATGAATCACCTGATTAACCGAGGGTTTCAACAGCTCAGCTCTTCCTCCAAATCATTAAAAAGACATTAATTCCCTTATTTCCCCTCCCTCATCCTGTATCCTCTTATCTTCAGGGTGAGATAAGGCAAGGACAGGCAGAGGTTCCCCTGCTGGGAGCAGGGACAAACCAGGAACAGAACAAGGATGAGTTTCCAGCCCAGAGCCCAACACTTCCAGCTCTGGCATGACACTGGGATGAAGGAAATCAGCTTCACTTCTAAAAATACCCAGAAACATTCTGTCCAGAGGTTTAAAAACACACCTCCCAGCTCCCTGGCACTGGGGACGAAGGGCAGAGGTTGCACCTGGGTCATTTCTGCACTCACAAGGTTATTTTTTACTGCTTCAGGAGGTTTCTGATAATTCCTCTGCATGGAGAAATGAAAACTCTCAAAGCCTCAGTGTGAGGACCAGAATGTCCTTAAATTCCTGTACCAAGCACAGGCCCAGATCCTGGGAAAAGTGGGGGAAAAGGGAATAATGGCAATGTGAGAAGAGACTCTCCCCTAACAGGTGGAAACGCAGGCAAATGATCTGCCAGACCTGACCCTGCAAACACCCACATGTGGGCTTAATTTGAAGCATGACTGGTTCCTAAAAGTCTGGGATTTAAAGGATTACTCGGGCTTCAAATTAAAGACACATGTATGGATCTGTGGAGCTGCAGCTTCAAACTGTCTGGGTGTGAATTGGCCACTTCTAACTTTATCTCATAATAAACACCAAAATAATCTTATTAACACTCTCTGAGGGTTGTCCAGCACCTCATACACAGATCCCTGCAATTATCTGGGGCTCTGCTATAGCAGCACAGGGGGAAAATGAGCATTTCAGCCGTGTTCTCCCATCCTCATCCTCTCCCTGCACCTCTGGGGTCTCTGAAGTTTCGTTTTTTCAGGGGCAGAAGTGAAGTCTCAGCGGGTTTTATTCACCTGCCCTGAATAGGTTTTCCTCCAAACCCTCCCTCTGTGCCACTTGGGTTGTTTTGGGTAAGGTAAGGGATGCCCCTGGCTTGGCTTTGAGGCTGGGAATGACAATTCCAGGCAAGATTGAGACCAACTTTCTTCCCCCAGTTAAGATGTGTTGCAGGGAGGAGGATACTGGCACTTGCTGGAAAATAATACCCCTCTCAGCCCCCAGATATTAAAAATGGGTCTCAGTTTGAAGCATGTTCCCTTTTAAACCCTTTCCTGCCTTAAAACTGCATATTCTTTATCTTTACTCATGCCTAACCTCTCCTCAAAAATCCTCCTCTGTGTCTTCAACAATATCTGCCAATAATGAGCCTAATTACTAAACATTTTGTCTCTCAGAGCTTTCTTTTTTCCCCTAAACCATGAAAAGGTGCAATAGTTACAACCCAAGCCCACAGCACCTCCGAGCAAGGGCTGCATCCCCTGCTCTGAGTGGGAGGTGGGAGCAGCAGCATCCCCTCCCAGCAGCTTTGCAGGAGGCAGGGATAGAAAACTGGGCACTGCAAGAAAACCAGGGAGTGGCCTCACCTGCCCTGAACTCTCAGCTTGAAGTGCAGGGAGGTGCAGTTGAACTATTTCTGGAGCAAACCCTTTCCCTCTGAAGTGGAGAGTGTGCCTGGTGTGTGTTGGAGGGAATCAGTGTCCTTTAGCTTTGCCCCCTCCCGAGTGGGACTGATCAGCAGGAGCTCTGTCACCAGCACGGCCTCCAAATTACAGGGAGAATGTTCCATCCTGCCTCATTTAAGCCAGGGAAAAGGGAGCCTGTTCCCATTGCAGCTTTCTTACTCAGCCACTAAATAAATTTACTGAGCTCTGCAGTTGTCTTGCCTGAGTTTATTACGAACATCAGCCTTTCAGTGAGCAGAGATTTGGCCTCTCTGGAAGATTCTCCAAGGGCTGGAGCCCCTCTGGAACCAGGCTGGGAGAGCTGGGGGGATTCACCTGGAGAAGAGAAGGCTCCAGGGAGACCTGAGAGCCCCTTCCAGAGCCTAAAGGGGCTCCAGGAGGGCTGGAGAGGGACTTGGGACAAGGGATGGAGGGACAGGACACAGGGAATGGCTTCCCACTGCCAGAGGGCAGGGATA
>JAWWMO010000319.1:0-14391 GCA_035047845.1 Dendrocincla fuliginosa | reverse complement strand
TCCTTGCCTCCCTCAGTCCTTCTGTCTCCTTCTCTCTCTCTCCCTCAGTCCCTCCGTCTCCCTCTCTTTCCCTCCCTCAGTCCCTCCGTTTTTCCTCAGTCGCCCTGTCCCCTTCTCTATCCCTTCCTCCCTCCCTCAGCCCCTCTGTTTCCTTTCTCTTTCCCTTTCTCCCTCAGTCCCTCCCTCCCTCCTTCATTCCCTCTGTCTTCTTCTCTCTCCCTCCCTCAGTCCCTCTGTCTCCTTTCTCCCTCTCTTCCTCCGTCTCTCCCTCACTCTCTCCTTCATTCCCTCCGTCTCCTTCTCACTCCCCCCCCTCCCTCCCACCTCCCCGTGTCCCTCCGTCCCTGCCTCTCCCCACGCTGTCCTCCTGCCCCTTCACCTCTCCCTGTCCCATTGTATTGTCCGGGTGGGAAGTTGCCTTTGTGGTCGTAGCCCTTTGTTTTCCGTGTTTAAGATATAAATGTCCTTCCAGGTAAGGCTTTGAGGCGCGTTCAGACCCCACTGACCGCATTTAAAAAGTATTAAAGTGTTTAAGTGTGTTTTTGCAGCCCATACTGAGGTCTCTCTTATTACTGTAAAACGTCAGAGCCAATAGTTGTATCCAAGTAAAAAGATGCTATTTAATTTATATTTTAAAGTCAAAGCTGGCTTTTTTAGGGAAAAAAATCTGAATTTTATGGTTTCAAGAGGTGTGGCTTCAAATAAAAACTCCCTCTGTGTTTCAAGCAATGGTTTACAGCAGTTGAGAGAAAAGGAAGGTTGAATGAGTTTATTCTGAGTAGAGGTGGAGTATCTGACCACATACAAGTGTTGCTCGTGGTTTAGATGTTATTTCTTTAATGAATAATTAATAATTTTACTTGGCTGCTTGTTTGTAGAAAAGTAGCAGAAAGGGCTACAGGGATTTAACATATTTCATGTCACATCATGGGCCTTGTCTTATCTCTTTAGACAAGCAGTTTGTGAAATCTTTCCTTTTAGTTCCTGCTTGAATTTCCATGGATAAAGCCAAGTAAGTGGCTCAACTTCTTGGGGGAAAGCGAGTTAAAGAGCAGTTGTTAATTAGTGTGTTCTGTAGGTGCATTATAAGGGCTAATTCTTTCTTTGTCTTGTAAACACCCTGGAATTTCCTCGCCTCACCCTGATTTGTCTCCCTTTGGATGGGCTTTGATTTCTCTGGAAGAGAATAATCTGGCCCAGGAGTTTCCTTCTGTAAGTTCAGCTGGCCCTGAGCAGGCAGCAGATTTAATTCCAAGTCCTTCACCTCCCAAATCAGCAACGAGGTTATTGTGGTGCCTTGTTTGTTATTCTTTTCAGATAACTGCACGTGTAGAAACACCAGATGAATTTAAAACATGGGTAGATTTACAGAACAGGCTGAATAGGGAAATTAGTTACTCAGAAAGACCTTTCATATGGAATACCTCAAGTTGGGTGGATCATCCAGTACAGATGTCTCTTGAGACTGTGTTAGTTAAGACTTTGCACGACTCTTGCCACTTTAAAGTGAAGGTTATTCAATTTGTATCTTAAATATGAAGTGGATTTTGCAAAAGTCTGGAGCAGTATTCCATGGGTGACAGTAACTGTGTGCCCATTAAGATTGTCTGTATGTATTTCTTTAATTAGATGAGCAACAACAGTAATAAGAGAGCACCAACCACAGCAACCCAGAGGCTTAAACAGGACTACCTGAGGATTAAGAAAGACCCAGTGCCTTACATCTGTGCAGAGCCTCTCCCTTCCAACATCCTGGAATGGTAAGGCTGGGAATGAGAGCTGGGATTGAATGCACTGCCCCTCACTCGTGGGGAGAACAAGATTTTCCAGGTCATCCCTCCCTGCTCCAGGATGGGAGTCTTGGTCTGGGGAGGTCAAGTAGGAAAGTGGGGCTCAAGGGATTTGCCCCTCGTTTTTTAGGGGTGTTGGTGGCTGATTTTTGCTGGTTCCACAGTGTTTGCATTCCCTTCTTTTGCCAGGCACTATGTTGTGAGGGGACCTGAAATGACGCCCTATGAAGGTAAAAGCCCGGTTGTGTTTACGTGTTTAGTATTGAGGTGTTGGTTTCAGTGGGCAAGACACAACTCCTGAAAATAGCTCCAAAAACTGCTCGTGCAGCCTCAAAGCTGCCTGTGACCTGGGGGAAAGCTTGTTAAAAAGAAATAGTGCTGCTGCTGTCAGTAATGCTTCTGTTATCAAGGGTTTTAATGAAATCAGATTTAGGTTAAGTTGAAGACAAAGATCTTCCTATTAAAGCAGATAACTCGCTTTAGAGAGTGGGTGACAAAGATAATTTCAAAAAGTCCCATTTTATTACCACATGAATGTTCTCAGTGAACTGAGACATAAAAATTCCCTTTGTGAATTTCTCTGGAGAAAGCTTGAAATGTAAAAGCTTTTTTAATTTGTTGTAGTCACATATTTCACAGTGTCTTCTGGAGCCTCTCAAAAATGCTTTCTGAAATTGGGATTCTTCATAGGATTGTGTTTGCACTTGTTCCTGGAAAAATAACCCATTTTTATTGTATTAAATATGCTTTGGCTGGTTGTCTTTAAATGTCTTGCAGACTTGACAGCAGAAAATAGTGTCTGTAAGAGAGAATGTGAGAGAATTGCCTCCAAAGTAAACCTGGTACAGGTCTGGGTTCTTACTCCTGTGTTTGAGAGGCACAAGATGAAGAGTTTGAGCTCATTAGTGAGAGGGGGTGAAGGAGACAGGCAGAGGGGTTGATTTGGCCCGTTTTGAGTAGCAGTTTAGGACTTAATCTTCATGCAAAATAAGTAATTCCTCTCTCTGTGTAATGCAGGTGGCTATTATCATGGGAAACTAATATTCCCCAGAGAATTTCCTTTTAAACCTCCTAGTATTTATATGATTACACCTAATGGAAGGTTTAAGTGTAACACAAGGTAAGGACCTTTCTCTAACACTTAAGCAATTACCACCATTTCAGCACTAATGCATCCCGTGTGACAATTCTACTGGCAAACCCCAAACTCTGCCTGTGTTTTTGAAGGTTGTGTCTCTCCATCACTGACTTCCACCCGGACACATGGAATCCAGCTTGGTCAGTCTCCACAATCCTGACGGGCCTGCTTAGTTTTATGGTGGAAAAGGGCCCCACACTGGGCAGCATAGAGACCTCCGAGTTCACAGTGAGTTCAGGGGGTGTCGTGGGCCTTGGGGCACCTTTGGGAGTGGGAAGGCAGCAGCAGCTCCTGGAATTTTGGTATCTCAGAAATAAACACCATGAGGAGGACTTTGTTCCTCCTTCCTTCCTTTCCAGGTGTCTGCCAAGCAGTCACTCTAGTGCAGAACACTCATCTCAGTGAGATGTAGAATTGAGAATATAACTCGTGTCTGTAAACTTGTGTTGGGGTGAATAATGTGCACAAGTGTGACATTTTAAATGGTGGAAACCAGTTGGGTGGTGGTTTGCACCTTTCTGGTGGGAAATCACACGTTGGATTGAGGTAAATGAATTTCTGTGCAACTGCTGATAGTGTTTCTCTCCTCCACAGAAAAGACAACTTGCTGCACAAAGCTTAGCATTTAATTTAAAAGATAAAGTCTTCTGCGAGCTCTTCCCTGAAGTGGTGGAGGTAAGGGAATTCATGCCTACAATAACCTGGTGTGCTGGAGTTCTTCAGCTCGTCTGTGTAGGTCTCTAAACTAATTACTCAGGACTTTTCCCAGGCTGTAGCTGCCTTTGTCAATCTTTTGATTCTAAAAGGTTTTTAAAAACCTTTTGAAAGGTTTTAATTGTTGCAGACAGAGTGTAAGAGAATGGGGAAAAGATATACTAGAGTCTTTTTGCTTTTGTTAAGCATGAGATGTGAGTTTCTGGGCTGAGTGGGAAGTGCTTTTGGACCTTCAGGTTTGATTCATCTATTACTACCCTTAAAGGTGTTCACAAAGCTCTACTTTAAAAACCATCCTCATTGTCTCCTCCTGGGAAGAGAAGAGTTTTGTCTCCACTTCCTTTCTTCCTCAGGCAAATCTAAATATGAATGGAAGGGTTTATTTGTGTTTTCTGATCAGCTACAAGAATACCACGGGATTGGAAATACTTCTGCAGGACTGGTTTGCCAGTACCTAAATCCCTGGAAAACTGAAGGCAGTGGTAGATAAGTGCTGCTGTGTTCAAGTACAGGCAGATTTTTAACATGTAATACTTACACTCCTAATCCTTTTAAGCTTCTGAGATTGATTCCTTAATTTTTTTTTTTAGTGTTTTGTGTTCAAAACAAGCTAGACATGCAGGAATTTGCCATTCCTGGAAAAAGGCCTTCTCAGAAAATTAAAAATAGAATGGCCAGAATGATTGTTAGTGTCAAGTACTCGCTTTGGGAGAGCTGGGGACGCTGTACAATTGTAATGCAGGTCAAGGCTGGAAAAGACCTTGGAGATGCCATCGAGTGCAACCTTTGACCCAACATCACCTCATCTATTAGACCATGGCACTGAGTGCCACACCCAGTCTCTAATAATTACATACAGTATAAAGAACTGTAGCATCTCCTCTGCCTGAATTTAGGGAAAAACCCTGTTCTGAAATCTTCCCCCAAAGCTCCACGCCTTGTGCTTGAAACCCTTTGAGAACACCCAAAGCTCTCCCGCTTTCCCTTCCAGCCGCTCAGCTCCCTTTCCTTTCTCTCTGTCTCTCCAGGAGATCAAACAGAAACAGAAAGCACAAGAGGAGCTCAACAACAGACCCCCCTCCCTTCCCCTGCCCGACGTGGTGCCGGATGGGGACGCACACTACGGTCAGAACGGGCTGCCCCTGCTCAACGGGCACGTGGGCCTGGCCCCGGCCAACCCAGCCGGCCTGCAGCAGCCCAACCGCAACCACGGACTCTTGGGCGGGGCTTTGGCGAACTTGTTTGTCATCGTTGGCTTTGCAGCCTTTGCCTACACAGTGAAGTATGTCCTGAGGAGCATAGCGCAAGAATGAGGAGAGCAAATAAACCCAAGACCAAATTAGTGGTAGTGGCAGAATGAGTGGGACTCTTTGGCCATCTGGCTCTGGGCACCGGGAGGAACGTTGGGGTATTTTTGTGTCCCAAGTGGGGTTGGCTCATGGGTTGTGTTGGGAGTTGGAGTAGTTTGGCTTAGTCACAAACTTTGCTACTCTCTGGTAGTTTCTCACAAGTCAAAGCATTATTGATGAGACACTACATTTCTAGTGCTTTGAGTTTTATAGCAGTTCTCCATCTTGTCGTTTGAAATTTGAAAACCTTGAGCAAATAAGGCTTTTTACTTCGTTGTACAATTTTTAAAATGCCACCATTTATGCATATCGTTTTGTTTTCCTTAGGGAAGAGTCTGTTCAGTGGTTCAAGCAGGGATTTCATGTGGGCTTGGGAAGGGTTTGGTTAATGTGAACATCGATGCTACAGAAAATTGCTGGTTTCTTTTTTTAAAAATAGAGTGACCATCATTGCATATCTAGTCAGTAGTGATTAGATGAGTGGGAACATAACACCACGTGTGTTCAGTGTGTTGTCCAAATTGTCACAATGTCACTGAAGGTTTTATTTGGGCTACAAGAAGTGCAGTTGTTGGCCTCTAGGAATGATCAGCAAGAAAAAAAGGCATTGGAACCAGCCTCTAGTGGGAATTCCCATATCCAGGGTTGTTGTGGGTTGGTTCGCTTACAGATTTTCATTCTGGGAGATGTTCTGTTGGAAAATTGTAATAATAGTTAATTTTGATCACAAGGGGCCACTGGTGAAAAAATAATAAAACTGCACCCACCAATGGAGAGTTGATTGTGTGTTCCGAAAACCTCTGCCTTGTGAAGGTAAAAAGAGAAATGAGTCTCAAAAACAAACCAGCTTCTTCAGAGCCAGCTGGATTCAGCTGAAGTGTCACTAGCTGAATTAACCCTTCAAATCAGTTCCACTTGCTCACTTGAAGTTTTGCTTACACTCCTGAAAAGCCCACCACCACCAAAAGCCAACCCCCAAATTGATCTGGCATTCTAGAAGCTTTTTGCTTTTAGCTGTGAGTTGCTCACTGTTCCCCTTCAGGTGATTGATAAGTGAAATCCTGATGTTGGTTCACAGGCTTACAGCACTGTGAACAAACACTGAAGTTCAAGACTCTGTCTGAAATTACATTTTTGACTCGGTTTGCTTGATTTTTCTCCCTCCTGCTTAATTTTATCCCAAATCTTTGTTTCATCCGAGGCAAACGTGCTGTGCCTTTCAGAATTGACAGTGCTGCCTGCTCAGCTGGGGCAGAACACACTGTTAGTGCTACAACAAGCTGTCCAAGGTGGGAACAGGGATAAAAGCTCTGCAGCTCACTGTATAGTCTTATTTTAAGTATTCTGAAGAGCCCAAATAAATATTACCTCATGTGTCTAAGAATGTTTCCAAACTCTCTTATTTTCCCTCTCAGATTTCCCCTCTTTCTCAGCTTCTTGGTATCTTGAATTGTAAGCAAAAATGTCCTGTGTAACCCATGAGCCAGCAGCTCAGAGCTCCAGTAAATGTGACCAATGCTCTGCAATAGGTAGGAATTACCAAAATCAGCAGAGCAGCTCTTTACTAAAGAAATCTTAAAGCAGTTAAGAAGGAAAAGGAGTCAGGGGGTGTGAGGATGGAATTTGCAAAAGGCTGGACTTTAAAGTGTATTTATAAATCTTTGGTTCTCTTTTTTATTTTATGGTTTTACCAAATCTTATTTATAATAACTATTGTTTAATTTACCTCTTGTATGTGCTTAGCCCTAGAAAGAGTTGTGTGGGCCTGGGGGTGTGCTGGGCAGGAGGGGCAGTGCCCTGGCTCTCCTGCAGGGCTGGGATTTTTGGGATGGCTTGGCAGACTGGTGTTTTCTCCCCAGGCAGATGGACCTGTAGCTGAGGCTGTTGTGCCTCGTGGATATTTGCACCTCTCAAACCTCTTTGTGTCCTTGCAATGCCTTTTCCTGCCACTGGCAGACAGCAGCTTGTGTTGGTTATCCATGTTTATGTTCTCTTCTGGAAGTTTTTGTCCATAAAAGCGAAGACAAAGGCAAGGAGACCTTGGGCAGGGTGTGTTTGCACCTCCTGTGACCTCACCAAGCTCAGAGAAAAACAGCCAGAGATGGTGAATGAAAAGGCTTTTTATTACATGACAAGGAGTTGGCCTTGAGCTACACCCGAGCACGTCAAGGTGGGTCTCTTGTTTTAGTAAGTGCCCCAATTGGAAACAAACCCCCCTTTGTTTGGTCAAACCCTGGACATGCTGCATTTTTAGCTTGATTTTTTCCCTGAGGATTGGTTGTATTTAAACCCCAAAACTTCCACAGTTGCAGTTTCTCTTCAGCCCCCTGGATTTGGAGAAAGACTTGACAGTCATTCCAGGTGCCACGTGTGGGAAGCTGGGAGCAATCCCTGCCCCTGTGGCTTAGAACATTTGGATACCTCTCCTTGCCTTTGGTTAATGGCAGATTTCTCTCCTTTTGTGTAGTTTTTACTGATTTGTGGGGTTTTTAAGAATTTCTACCAGTGCAGTGTCTGATGTTTTGGTTCCCAGAGTCCTTGGGTGGGGGAGCCCATGCAGAAATAGCCCCTGAAGCAGTGCATTACTGATGTGATCAAATGAAAAGCTCTCCTTCATTGTATGATACTGGAATAAATGTCTGCCCTTGACTCTCCTGCTGCAATTCCATAGATTGCTGTACAATTCTTACAGACTGGGGGGATGGAGCTTTTGCAGCTGGAATGACACGACATCTGTGGTCACCTTTAAAAAATCTCTTGGGTTTTTTCAAAAATTCTGGATTTTTGTGTAGTCACCACCTTTCTCCCCTGAGATTTCGAGGTCCTGGAAGTTCCCTTGCTGCAAGCATGTACTGAGGAGTGGGAATGACTGCATTGTAACGTTGTTTGTTCATAATAAACAGTCATGAGAAAATGGATGCTTTGTGGGACTCTTTTTGGGAAAGGAATCACTGGGGAGAAACTGAGCTGCGTGTGTGTGGAGGAGGAAACAAAAACTATGGCCAAACTGCATCTCCTGGTAGTTTTATCCACCCAGTTTGGTGTCCCCCATCAAAGTGTCAAAGGAATGAGGTGCCTCCAGCCCTTCTGATGGATTCTCCCACCTTCCCTTCAGCACTCAGTGAGTGCCAGGCTGTCCTTCCTCCACAGCAAACTCATCCTCGGTAATTACAATTATTCTCTTAAGCCTTGTGCTTCTAAAGGTATTTTTTGAATGTCTCTGAATAATTTTGGGCTATTCATGGCTTATTTTCTAAAGGGAGGCAAAGAGTGAACAGGATGAGCCTTCACAGCAAAGGCTGGATATTCCTAAAGCAGAAAACCCTATATTTTCAGTGGAAAAATCGCCCAAAAGGGAACTCAAAGCATGTTTATTGAAAAGATTTTCTGGGCGAGGAAAGAGGATGGTTTATGAGGGTTTATCGGGAACATTTTATCAGCGGGAACAGCTTTGCCCCACCAGGGTTATTTCCCACCTGGTCACTCCGAGGAGCCGCTGCGAGGGGAACCCTTAAGAGGAGCAGCAAGTGGGTTTTATCCCGTTTTTCCACCAGATGGCGAAGCGATCCCGGGATGCAGCGGGTCGGGAATGCGGGATGGGGATGCTCTGGAAGGGGCTCGGGAATGCGGGGATGGGGACGCTCTGGAAGGGGAGGTGGAGGCACCGCAGGCTCGGGGTCTGCCTTCCCAAACCTGCTGCCGTGTCCGAGCAGTCATGGAATATCCTGAGCTGGAAGGGACTCACCTGAATCATGGAATTAACTCCTGGCCCTGGTCCCCTGACAATCCCACCCTGTCCAAACGCTCCTGGAGCTCTGGCAGCCTCGGGGCTGTGCCCACTGCCCTGGGGAGCCTGTGTGCTTTAACCAACAGCCTGAGTTTAGGTTGGTTTATCCCAGAATCCCAGATAGGGTTGGGTTGGAAGGACTTTAAAGCTCATCCAGTGCCACCCCCTGCCATGGGCAGGGACACCTCCCACTAGCCCAGGTTGCTCCAACCTGGCCCTGGACACTCCCAGGGATGGAGCAGCCACAGCTCCTCTGGGAAATCCATTCCAGGGCCTGCCCACCCTCCCAGGGAAGGATTTCTTCCACGCTCCAGCCCTTGATCTGTGATGGAGCAGCAATGGGGGGGGTGTCAAACACTGCACCGGCTTCAAAAATCCTCAACTCTGTGCCAAGGCTTAGGGGTTGTTCCACACATCTCCAACAGACAACTGGGGAAATCCCAGCTTTTGCCCTTTTGCCCTTTGGATATTATTCCTGGCATAGTTAGGTAAGGCCTATCTTCACTAAAAACTGGCTTGCATAAGTGGAGATGGAAAGATCAGATCCCAAGTTTCTCGCCTGACTCTTCAGTTCCCTCTCTGGCTCTACCCACCCTTCATGTTTGCAAACACTGTCTTTGGGGTTTCACAGGGGTTTGAAGTCTTAATGTGGCTTCTTATAATATTTTCCCTGCTTCAAAACTTTCCTCCCGCAGAATTGATGTTGTTATCTCCTTCACTACCCCTGTTAGTGCTGCAGTGGTGCTGAGCTCAAGGGAGGGACTGTTTGTCTCCCGTGGGATTATTAAGGTTGGAAAAGACCTTTAAGATCACCAGATCCAACCATCAACACAGCACCACTAAACGTGACCCCAGGTGCCACATCCACAAGGTTTTGGAACATTTCTGGGGATGGTGATTCCACCACTTTCCTGGGCAGCCTGTTCCAGTGCTTGCCAACCTTTTCCATGAAATAAAAATTCCCTAATATCCATCTAAACCTCCCCTGGTGCATCTCGAGGCCGTTTCCTCTCATCCTGTCACTTGTTACCTGGGAGAAGAGCCCGATCCCCTCTTGGCCACAAGCTCCTGTCAGGGAAATGAGGGGTTGGAGGGGAGGCAACAGCTGTGCTGACACTTCTTCCAGCCCAAAATAGGGAAAAGGATGTTTTGGGGAGGGACATTCAGCCACTTTGTCCTGCTGGACCAGCAATAACTTCACCTTGGATTAGTTAGGATTGATTTGCCCCAAATCTGAGGATCTGGCGGGGGGATTTGGGTGCAGGGATGGGGAAGGTCCTGCGGGGTGGGGAAGGTTCTGTAGGGATGGGAAAAGGTTCTGCTGGGATGGGGAAGGTCCTGCAGGGTGGGGAAGGTCCTGCAGGGGTGGGGAAGGTCCTGCAGGGATGGGGAAGGTCCTGCAGGGATGGGGAAGGTCCTGCAGGGTGGGGAAGGTCCTGCAGGCAGCCCCGGGAGCTGCAGCAGCCCAGCCCAGCCCCGCTGCAGCCCTGGCTGTCGCCGCTGCCGCGGTGTGTGCAGCTGTCAGGCTGTTTAGCCGGGATATGACAGATTGTCCTATTAATGTGTCATCAAGTGCACTTTTACAAATTCATGGCTTGTCTACAAGTAACCTGAAAAAAAGAGGCTTAAGTATGAGAAGGCGCCAAAGAAAGTTAAATATTATTAACAAATAAAGTCTGCCACGTAGTTTTGATGGAATGTGAGCTGGTTGGGGGAGGGGTGATGTGCTGTTAACTCTTGAGCTGCTGGGTGATTTCCCTTCTTACTTCATTCCCTTCCCTAAACTCCATCTCTCCCCGAAGATGCTGTTAAAAGGAATTAACAATCCGTGCTCTGCTTCTTGATGTTGCAGCTCGGATTGTTTGTGCCTCAGTTTCCCTGACCACAGATGGAGAGCTTTGCTCCCCATCCACCCTGGCTGCCAAATCCAAGCAAGAGCTGACAATCATGCCTTGGGTTACCGAGGTTATGGTAAAGGAATTGTCAAAATAAAGCTAAGCTGTTGCTTGCTGGCTAAAATAAAGGGCTCCAAATGATGTGATATTCAAGCTTTTGTCATTTTTGGGGTTACTCATGGCACAGTCTCAGGGAAATCTTTGCATCTCGCTCCGTGTTTGTAGAAAGAGCAGGATATTTGTTCTGGGTGGTGGCAAAGCTTTGCAGTGCCCAAGCACATCAAGATCCCCCTCTGAAACGCTGGTAGGGGATGGGGAACAACTGGATTGCTGGGATTTCTACCCACCAACCCACCCTGGACTGGAACGAGCCCCCCCTGAGCCCCCCTCTGCTGGGGGAAAGCAGGGAAGGTGGGAGCTGGCAAGCAGGCAGGATTCTGCTGGATCCTCCGGGGTGAGCCCTTAGTCCAAGCCACAGATTCGCAGCTCTACCACACACACTCCTGTGCAGCTCCCCAAAGTTCCCAGAAAAAGGCTGATTTCGTGGAGATAATGAAGGGGAGGGACAGGACAGGGCTGAGGGGAGGGAGCAGGGAATGGGCACTGATTTAAATCTGCCTGGCACACGGGCCAGCTCCACTTATCAGGGAGTCTAATAGGAATGTGAAGAGAATAGGCTTGACAGCTCATTAGAATGTGAGCCCTCCTCTTTTTTTTTCTTTTCTCTTCCCCCCCCCCCCCTTTTTTTTTTCTTCTCTCCTCTTCTTGAAGTTGATGGAAACTCCTTCAGGAAAGAAGGACTTCTTTGCTGAGGTGAAGCAAAAGCTGGGGAGGGTTTTGCCAGAGTGCAGCTGGGGGAAGGAGCAGCGAGAGAAGGGAGACACTCAGAGATCCCTGGGATCCTGCCTGGCTTGGGGGAGATGAGGATGCAGAAGCCACGAGGTTCTGCCCCCTGACAGCTGCAGCACCAGGACCTGCTGCTCCTCCTCAGAGCAAAGGGAGGACAAACTCAGCTGGAGAGGGAGAGAAGCTACACTTGGGAAAACCTTTCCTGTTCCCCATGGACCTGGGGACACGCTCAGATTCTTTGCTGCTCCCTGTTTTCTCTGCAGGGAGATGAGCAATCTGGTTTCTCCTGGCGAGGCTGAGCCCTGGGCTGAGCTGTGATGCTTCCAGCCCCCTGTGAGCAGCAGGGGCTGTAGCAACCTTGGATTACAGTTCCCCAGCACCCTGCAAGGAAAGGATGAGGACTTGGCACTGAGGAGGGGGAATGGATGGGACGGATTCGAGCCTGCTTTGATCTGAACACGATGCTTGGAATGACAGCAAGTGAAATCCCCTGGTGAAGAGGAACAAGCAGAGCCCCCCCCTAATGAGTTGGTGTTGTCAGCTCTGGCCTGAGCAACTGCTGCCCAGAGCAGTTTGACTTCTGCAGGTTTCATAGTTGAGTGCATTTGAAACGAGTCTGAAGACTGACTCGAGGGGGGCAGAGGGGAGAGCAACCCTTCGAGGTGGGTGGCAGGACTTCTCAGGGCCTCTTGTATTTATGTAAGCTCCCAGAGGCTGAATGGACTTACCTCTTCCTCCGAGTGAAGCCAGATTTTCAACAAATTTATCTGTCCCATTTCCATGTGTCCTGCTTGAGCAGACATCTCCCAGCAACCAGCACATCCCTCCTTGCTGCCCATTTGACACTGCATAGCCCAGAGGATCTTCCTGAGTGCTCCTAACCTTGCTATTTTTGATTTTTTTGCAGGGAGAGAAATCCCTGCCTCTTCCTTTATTGGTGCTGAAGGTTTTTGTGCTTGGACAGTGCCCTGCCTGGCTTGGCCCCTCCCTCCCCTCCCAAAATGAAGGGGTGCACCTGGGTGTTTGTGGCAACTTTACTTTGTCAGCAGTTTTGCCTCTGCAGGGTTTCAGCAGCCAAGAGGGAGAGGAAGGTGAAGAAAGAGCCCAACCAGTACACAGAGCCCTTCAACACGACCCTCTCCAACAGTGAGGAGCTGCACGGGCATCCCAAGGTGGGTGTTTGGGTGTTGCCAGCGCTTGGCAGGGCTGATTTGTGCCAGCAGAGTGATGCTGGTTCCTTTCCCCAGGGGATTGAAGGCAACCTTGTTAAGGGCTGTTTGATTTTAAAGGGAAATGTTCCCTCTTCTGCCTTTGCATGATTGATTTTCTGGCTTACTGGAGCAAATACTCCAATTTATGGTTGTTTTGGAACACACGTGGCTGGAGTTCCAGTCCCATCGTAGCTGATTAAGAGTCAAGACATTTTAGAGTTCTAATGTATGAACAGTGTCAGAAACAACTTAAAATTCAAGCAAGTGGGCTATCACAGTAACGATGCTGGCACATTAATGTATGCCTTAGCCCTGAAATGTTATTTTAAACCTCTCTTAAGCAAATACAAGAGTATAAACAGCTGAGAATGCCAGACCTTCCCCAAGGGAACGTGGCTGAAACTCAGAGCTGGGCAGGTTGGGTGGAGCTGGGGCTGTGTTTGAGGTGCTGCTGGTGGCTCCAGGAAAGGAGCAGGATTAGGGTCCCTCCAGTTACATATGTGGGAGAATCACCCAAAAAACCTTCCAGTCACAGAGCACTCCTGGATCCTTTAGGATGAATCTTTGCCTCAAATGCTTGGGCATAGCAGAGGGGCTCAGAGAATTAAGAGCAGGTTTTAGGATTAGGAGCAGGATGAAGTGGCAGGGAGACTGCAAGACTGAGGAGGAAGGGAGTGTCCCCTGTCACACAGCCTCTCTCCCCCCCTGCTCACACAAAAATGTCCCTTGTCAGGCCAGAGTGACCTCTAGAACACGACTTTGATCAGCAGCATTAGGGCTGGCAGTCACTATAGCAATGGAGGAGCAAACCTGCCAGGAACTGGGGCATGGCCGAGGGGCTGAGCTGGAACAATTGGGCTGCCATCCTAAATATCCCGCTCAGGGCTGTTGGGAGAGTAATTGGTTAAGGTTGGGCAGGTCTGGGAAAGAGCCCTCCTTCCCCAGGCTGGCTGTGCCCGGGGGACTGTGCAGGGCTGGGAGCAGCCTCCCCCAGCAGGGCTCTCTCAGGACAGGTTGTGCACACCCCCAATTCTTGAGGTGCTCCTAATCAATCACTCCTGCTTGCCCCAGAACTGCCTCCCCTGCCCTTGCAAAGGGGCCAGACACGGAGCTGGTGCAGCTGAACAGGAGTTTATTCTGGGATTAATTTGCCTTGGTGTGTTGGACCCCGAGCAGAACGTATCCTGATTGCAAAAACAAGCAGGAACTGGCCCTGGTTCATTCTGATGCAGTCCCACATGCACTGGGGCTGGAAAAACACAAGAGGCTCGTGGGCATTCATTAAAGCAGACATTGTTTGGGAGCTGCAGTGTCTGTGTTGAAATCCTTTGCTTTAAAATATCCATGGCAAAGGTTTGGCTGCAGGACGAGCTGGCGAGTTCAGCTCAGGCAGGTTGGGCTTGGGAAGGAGGGGACAACCCAAAGCTTTGATGGGAATCACAACCCAAAGCTTTGGTGGGAATCACAACCCAAAGCTTTGGTGGGAATCACAACCCAAAGCTTTGCTGGGAATCACAACCAAAATCTTCACTGGGAATCACAACCCAAAGCTTTGGTGGGAATCACAACCCAAAGCTTTGCTGGGAATCACAACCCAAAGCTTTGGTGGGAATCACAACCCAAAGCTTTGGTGGGAATCACAACCCAAAGCTTTGCTG
>JAWWMO010000318.1:0-14395 GCA_035047845.1 Dendrocincla fuliginosa | reverse complement strand
TGGCACTGCCCATCCCATGGCACTGCCCATCCATGGCACTGCCCGTACCGGTGGCACACAGCCGTTGTTGGTGCCCACGGGCAGGCCGGCCCAGCGCTCACTCTCCAGCTCCTCCAGCACCTGGTTCATGGCACTTTTGAGCCACGAGTCCACCGACACCCCGATCTGCCGCAGCAGCTCCAGCCGAGCCTCTGCCTTCAGCTTCACCACCTGAGGGGAGAGCACAGGGCACGGTCAGTTCACATCACACCCCCCCAGCACCCAAGCATGGACCTGCTCATCCACCAGCAGCTCCCTGTGGAAACCAGCATGGTCCTGCATTCCCCTGCCCCCAGAGTGAGCCAATGGCCAGGGAATGGTTTCCCAGGGATGCACAACCAGTTCCACGAGCTGGTGTTTTTAAGGAGCATCTCTGGGTTTATGCTCCCCATTCATACACTCAAGTAATTTAGTGGATTTTTAAGGTATTCTTAAGAGGGAAATTCCCTTTTCAGTCGTGGCAGAAGAACAGGAGACTATGGGAGAATATGTGTACAGTGAATTAAAGTGTCACCTGGTGCCACCACCTTACACAAATCCTTAACTCTGTATGAAACTCTTTGTCGAGCTGAAATGATCCCGGGATTTTCCTTGGGATTGACATTCTGCTGTTCCAGAATCAGAGAACCAGCAACCCAGAGAAATCCCAGGGTTTTTAAAATCAGGAATACTCCCATGTGCAGGCCAGCAGTGCCCCGAGAGCTGGGGGCTGAGCTGGATGTAAAATACATAAACACATCAATCCAGTGTGATGCAAACACACAAAAACCCACTGTCTCTTTTCCATCAGCACTTGCCAGAGATCCCAGGAAACTTATTTGTTGTGGAAACAGGGGATGTTAATAAATCCAAAATCAAATGAACATCGCAGTCCAACCAGCAGTTCTGTGGGTTTTGCCTTCAGAACAGCACAAAAAGGGGGTTTCACAGCTGGGTTCACTTCAGCACCCTGGCAAGGTCTGCTGGGCACAGATCCATGGCCAAGCACCCCCCTGATCCAAGGGATCCCACAGGCTGGACAGGAGCCACGGGAAGGGCAGGACAGAGAAAGTCACAACTGCCAGAAAAGCAGAATGCCAAAAAACTGGGGGACAAATCTAGGAACAAAGCTGAGGATCTGCCTGTCCAGTCCAGCTCTACCATTACCCTCCTGCTGCACTTGCTCAGCAGAGGAACAGAAATCAAGTGATTTCCCAAAATTCCCTCCGTGAGTCACTGCTGGAGGAAGTGCTGAAGCAGCCTGGAATTTTTCCTGCATTTCCTTTCACAGCATTGGTCATTTTTAGCAAGGTTTCATCTCCTTTGTCTCCCTTCCAGCCCCTTCCACAGGGACCAGAAGCTCCTTCCTTCAGCATCCCTGCCTGTCCTGACGCAGCACCTTGTCAGCAGCACTGGGAATCCAAGCAAAACCAGGAAAAACAGATGGATCCAGGCAAAAAGGAGAGGCAAATTCCCTTTTCATTTGTGGCTGAAGCACAAGAGACTATGGGAGAATATGTGTACAGTAAATTAAAGTGTCACCTGGTGCCACAACCTTACACAAATCCTTACTCTGTACGAAACTCTGTGTTGAGATGAAATGATCCTGGGATTTTCCTTGGGATTGACATTCTGCTGTTCCAGAATCAGAGAATCCCACCTTTCTAGTGAGCAAATCAGTCAGAAAAGAAATGGCTGTAACTATTGCTAAGCTGACCCCCCCAAACACAGCTCCATTTTCACTTTCAAACTATTTGCAAGATGATTTAAAACCTGATTCAAACAACCAAAGCACTTTGGAGAGACATTATTTTTCCTTCTGCTTAGAAGAAACTGAGTTTTAAAAAGCAGGTAGGTTAGAAGAGTAAAATTTATTATGTCAAATATATCCTCGTGTTGCCTAAAATAAACAAGCTGCTCCTAACTCCTTGACTGTGTTTGACAAGAGGTTTTAATTCAATTAATTTTAATTTACTCAGCCAACCCAATGGAGTTCCCCTTTCTCTGTTTACACCCAGCAGTCTTAACAGTCAACAAGTGTTTGTTCCAAACCACAAATGTTTGGAGTTTCATTCCATTGCAGGCAAACCATGCAAGTTTCACAGCATTAGGTCAGGCCTGCACTTGAAAGCTGTTTACAAGCTGACATTATATTTTTACCTAAATAATTAGCCCAGATTTAACAGCTTCCTATCTAGATGAAAAATAAAATAGCAGCCAGTAGTTTGACTCGCACAGGAACACATTTAAACCTGGCTTGGCGTGGCCCTGGCAGGGCTGGGCTGCACTTGGTGATCCTGGAGGGCTTTTCCAAGCTCAGTATTTGTGGGATTCAGGTTGCCACTGGAAAACTGGCACTGCCCCATCCCTGGAAGTGTCCAAGGCCAGGCTGGACGGGGCTTGGAGCAACCTGGGCTAGTGGAAGGTGTCCCTGCCCATGGCAGGGGTGGGACTGGATGGGCTTTGAGGTCCTTCCCAACCCAAACCAGCCTGGGATTCCACAATTCTGCTTCCTGGAAACCACAGGTTTGGATCCCACTGCAAACCCACCCCAGGCTACAATAAACACCCTAACAAAGCCTCACCCCAGCCCTCAAAGCCTTGTTCCCTGGAAAAGAGCCTCTATTTCAAATAAATCCCAATTCCTGCTTTTCCCCTCCCTCTGGAATGGACCCCTGGACACACATCCTGCTCCTCCTGCCCCAGGGCCCTCCACACATGGACACTCAGAGATGGGACAATCCTTGGAATCACTATTTTTCCCACCAGTTCTGAGCTTTTCCAGGAAGGCAGCCGAGTCTCCCAGGCCCAGGAAAGCAGGAATCCAGCACTGGCTCTGGGATGTGGCTGCTGCCCAATTCCCACTGTTAGGAAGCCTCACTGCAGGACCACTATTTCCCAATTTCCAGTGGAATTGCTGTTTACAATCCCTGTGGAACAGCAAAACTCTGGGCTGTCTTTCCACTGATTTAAAGCATCAGCCACCCACCCAAGTTACTCTTCTGGGGGTTCCTCCTCCTCTGAGCTGCTTTCTGCCCTTTCCTGGTGGGAGGTTCTAAGAAGATGAAAGGCAAAAATCCCCCAAATTTTCAAAACTATAAACACAGTTATCTGTTCCTCACATACCTTCCCTTGCTCTACATGGGAGAAGGAATCATTTTGTTTATTTGCTGTTCCAGCCTTAATTAAGGAAGGTTTTATACCCACAGCTTAGAGGAGATGAAGATAAACAACTGCTTTGGAAGTCAAAATGAAACCCAGCAAGAAAACCCTCCAGAGCTGTTCCCTGTTCTGGGGAGGAACAGGGAAAGAACCCAAATGTTCCTTTACATCCCACAAACACAACTTTCTCAAAGCCTTTCCAAGAGTGTTGGGGCAAAAAGCAAACACAGAAATCCAGCAAAGCTGAACTAAAGTCACCCCTCCAATATGTCAGTTTAGGATTGCTAAAACCAGTTTTAATGGATTTTTCTGGAGGACAGAGTTGCTTTAGTTGATTTTTTAATGTGATTTTTCAGGGTGCAGAACAACCCCAGTGCCCTGCCCATCTTCTTTTTTCCTGGCTCCTAAATAATTCAGAATTATTTCTGTTATACAAAAGTTGTACTTATGAGCTTGTTCAGATTAGGACTGCAAGCATCTCCTGTGAGAAATATTTTATTCCACTGGTATATATTTATTATTTATTGTTTTATATTTATAAATAATGTATTTATTCCATATTTTTCTAGCAGCAGGAACGAAATCATAGAATCTTGGGATGATTTAGGTTGGAAAAGCCCTGTGGGATCATGGACTGCCTCCACTGAACCACAGACCCAAGTGCTTGGACAGTCTCATTTGGCAAATTGGTTTAGCCAAGAGGGAAGAACCATGAAAAGGTTTTGGCATAACATTCTGGACAGACATTATTTTTATTTTTGTCCCCATTTAGGAGCAGGTTTTGTTGAAATTCTAGGCTTTTTAACACCTGAAGAACATATTAAAATGGAATAATTCTCTTCTTAAAAAGTCATGCATCATTCAAGCTTTGGAATTATTTGGACAGTGACAGATAAATGTGACTGTGAGTCACTTGCATTTAAAAACAACTAGAATTAAAATCTGAATGCCATGCATTTCTCCAAAGCCCAAGTGACTCTTATCCCATACAATTCAGTTTATAAATCACAGCCCACTGCTATTAAAATAGGGATGGACGAGGAGTTAATGCACAAAATTCAACTTTCAGTGCCTTGCTGGTGTTTGGGGTGGAAAGCCAGCGATGCCAAAACTCCCCCAAGCCAAAAAAGAAATCCCCTCTACCACAACTCACACAACATTTTGGTCCTTCTGCACCAGCTGGGGAATTCAGTAATAAATGACATTTTCCAGCACAACACCAACTGGGGGCTTTTTAAAGTGGGAGGTTTCTGCAGAAATTCCAGGGAGTTCATTTCTATGCTAAACATCCTGCGTGGAGTGAAATCAAAAGAGTCTGGGGGGGTGAAGCAGAGAGGAAATGAAACACTGACACAGATAACACTCTCCAGAGCAATTCCAAGGCTGGGAAAACAGAGGTAAAGCTTCTCATGGGGAAGAGTCCACCTGCAGGGACTAGCAGATGGATCTTTCCCAAGCTCAGGCACATAAAACATTAAAAAAGATCTCTAAAAAGAGAAAGCAGCTGGTGGGGAAGGAGATGGAGGACAGGAGTACTATTGGATCTGTGGGGTTTAAGGAGTGGAAGGAGAGGGGGAACAGTTTAGAGCACTATGGGATTTGTGGGGTTTAAGGAATGGAAGGAGATAAGGAATAGTTGGAAGCTCTATTGGATTTGTGGGGTTTAAGGAGTGGAAGGAGATAAGGAATAGTTGGAAGCTCTATTGGATTTGTGGGGTTTAAGGAGTTTAAGGACCACAGTTAGGACATGGCTCTGAAACCAGAGGCTAAGCCAGCCCTGCCATGAATATTCCAAAGGTAAGGAGAGGGGGAAAACAGCCCTCCCTGCTCCAGGAAAATGGCCCTTTGCTCCTGAGCTCATCACACCAGGCAAACAGCACCATGATGAGTCTTAACCAAACCTAATCTGCTACAAACACTCTCCTGAGAGCTGTAGACACCTTCACTGATGAGACCAAATATAATTAAGTGTAAACAGGATTAATGGCCGTGGAAGCCCGAAGACCTTTCCTGAGCAAAGACCTGAGAGCAAACGGGAACTCACCCCACCATGGAAAGAGGGAAGGATTCTGCAAAGCCTCAGCCCGTGTTTGCCCTTCTTTCTGCACCACACATCAGTGCAGACAGGACATTCTTGTCCCCAGCAGTTGGGAGATGAAGGGATCCAGGTGGTGGAGAAATGGAAAGCTCAATTCCTTCCTTACTGTTGTCACAAAAATCAAAGCTTAACACACAGCAGTTGGAGCTCAGCTCCCTGAGTCGATGGGGGAGGGCAAAGGAGCTGCAAGAAGGGCTGATTTTCCCAAATTATCAATTTTCAAATTCAATTTTGGTATCAATTTTCTTCCCTGACCTTCTTTCCAAATGATGCCTGGATTGTGTCACCTTCAACCTGAAGGAGCACCTTCTGCTCTCAGTGCTCGCCTGTCTCAGAGCCCAGCCCTGACACAGAAACAGTTCAGGGCTCTCTGGACAAGGATGGACTTTCCCTGGATCTAAACTCCACTAATTCCAACCGATTTTCCTGCTCAGACAGAGCCAGAGGTATTACCAGCCACAGCCTCATATTATTCCAACATCTCCTTTAAAAACAAGCAAGCAAGACAATAAAAGAACCTCCAGCAACCCCCAAACTGCCTGTTTGGAAGAGGAAAATGTGTGTTGTGGTTATCAGTTCCAGTCACACCTGCCACGTGTCAACTGCAAAGCAACACTCTGTGGGACATCCTGATGTTCCCCAAACTCTGATCCAAGAGTTTGCTCCTGAAAACATCACAAGGGAAAACATCTCCTGTCCCAAGGAGAGAAAGAGCAGGAATAACCCACTGAGCTGTGGATGTGCCAATTTAAGGTTTGATGTCCAGGCACTGCACTTGGAAGGCAAAAAGTTGGATTTCTCCCAATCCACTCTGACTCTGTTTCCTTGCTGTGCTTTCAAATTCCACCCACACAATTCCAAATTAAACCTGCACATTTACACCAGTAAATCCATGAGCTATGGGTATGACACAGCTCCTCAGTTCCTCCCTGGGGTTGCATTTCAGTGGATTCAGGGTCTCCAAGAAGGGGAAAGTGGGATGAGTGCATCCATGTCCAAAACACCCTGGAGAAAGCCCATCCATGCTCTCTACAGGTCTTGGCTCAGCATCTCCTGCACTCTGAGCCTGCTCTGTCCTCTGGCACCACAGAAATCTGCCAAGGATATCACATTCCCCAGGGAGAAACAACTGGAAGTGTCTGGTGAATTGAAAAACTGAATCCTAACGTGCTTGTGAAGTTGTCTTCCCCCACAGGAATGATGAGGAAAGAAAAGGAGGAAGAGAGTGGATTTGCAAAGGGATAAACACCAAGGAGTGGGGCAAGAAGCTAACAGAACAGGCAGGTTACTCCAGGCATAGGGGTTTCCATAAAATAATAAGCATTTAAAGAGAAGAATACAAAAAACCCCAAGAGGGAGATGGGAGAACACCTCTGGAATGAAACAGCACTCAGCAAATATCCATGTCTGCTCAGCACTTAAAGAACACACAAATCCTATAAAAATTAAAGGACTGGCTCTGGCCAAGAGCAGCAGCACCCACTGAGTTCTGAGCATGGCTAAGGGTGAATGGCAGAGGGAGACCAGGGACTGAACAGGGTCACAGGGTGAGTTCCTCTGGCAGGACCACAACACCTTCCAAAACGGGACCCAAGAGACAGTTCTGGCCTTGGTTGGGCACTTGTTTTTCCAAAAGCTCAGGGATAACTTCCTGGCTTTAAACCTGGAGTAGAAAACCTGCCTGAGCAGAGAGAGGGGTCAGCAGAAATCCCCCAGTCACTGAGCCCCAGCCTTGGCTGCTTGGCCTTTGCTCTGATTCCTCATTCCTGCTGCAAACAGGGCATGTGTCAAATAACAGGGAGGCAAGGAATGGTTTAGCACTGGAAAAGCTGGAAAATACAGTATTTGTCTGTGTTGGCTAAAACACATCTCTGGGAGAAAATGATTCATGCTTCTGTAGGTAAAACTTCCACTTCTTGACACTGCCCTCCTACCCTCAATCACTTCAGTTCCAGACTGATTTAATTTGGACCTTTTATAGCATTTTGATCCAAGAATTATTTCCTGGGCAACTTGTTATCCTGATTTTATTCCTTGCTGCTGCTTTTATCTTTCATTCTCATGCTCTCTGCCCTGGCACATTTAATCATTAACCATATATATATATTTACATACACAATAAATTATTTCAGAGCCTGTTGGAAACAGTTTACTCAAAATAGGTTTGTTAACCACTTTCTGTTGGGTTTAGGTTTTCAAACACTTTCTGTTGAGCATATTTAAAAAGGTTGCTCAGTATTTCTCCCTCCAGGAGGAGCAATAATTTCCCCCTGCATTTTCTGCCCTCTTCAACTGTAAATCACATTCCTAATTACCTCAGGTACTCTGAGGTATGAGAAGCACTTAACTGCAACAATTAGGTTTGCTCTGCAGTTTTAATTAAGCAACTCACTCATCCAGAAAGCAACAGATTAGCTGCTCTGCCTGAAGTAAGAGTGTTTGAGTCACTGGCCACGAAAACAGTTCACATTTACTAACCCAGCCCTGGCAGCCAAGGAGGGAGCTGGTTTATCTGTTCCTGAGCATTTCTTAACCCACCACAGGTCTCATAAATCTCTTTTAACTTTTCCACAACACCTCACAGTGAAGCAGAAAGAGATATAAGAGTTATTTCAGATGTTTTGCCATCAACATTCTGAATTATTCTATCAAAAGCCACTACTGCAGAATGCAGAAGCCAAAATGCAGCAAGACAGAGACATGATCATCATTTTCTGGTATTAATTCCTTCAAGCAGAAGGAAACTTGGTGACTTGAGGGTTTTTTATCTCTTTTTAAGATAAAGCTCCTAAATATGGATTCTTGCCCTTTGCACAACAGTGGAAACCACAGCAAGTGCCATCACTCTTCATCAGGAGGTGTTTTCAACATCCCCCCTCTGATCTGGAGCCTGTCACGACGTTGACACAGTGATTTGACAAGCATGAAATGATGGCAAAAAGTGACATCTTAGCATTCCCTGATTTCTGACGCTAAAATTCACCTTTGCACCACCAGAACTGGATAGCTGGAACACAAATGTATCCCAGAGAATTCCCCCCTCACCTCAGCCTTGCGAATGCTCTCTCTGGCTTCATCCATCTTCTGCTCCAGCTCTGCTCGGCTCTGCTCCGACATCACTGGCCCGTGGCATTCCAGCTCCTCCAGGGTCTGCCAGGAACAGGGAAACACACCACAGGTGGAGTCAGTGCCAGCAAGGCATTCCCAGGATAAAGAATCCTGACAGTTACTGGGGTTGGACAGCGATGGTCCAGCCCTGGGAAAAAAAGATGATGACCAAGGCAAAACACCACTTGGGAGCATGGAATTTCACATGGGAATTCCACTGAGGGGAAGGCTTCCAGATCTTCACTAAAACATAACACTGTGGTATGAGCCAATTCCAGTGTGTGTGTTGGGAATTCTGTATTTGAAAGGAGTAGGTTATTCCATGTTTATGTCAGGAATGCAGAATCCCAAAATTGTTTGGGATGGCAGGGACCTTAAAACTCATCCTGTTCCAACTCCCTGCCATGGGCAGGGACACCTCCCACTATCCCAGGTTGTTCCATCCTCCAGCCTTGGACACTCCCAGGGATCCAGGGGCAGCCACAGCTTCTCTGCCCAACCTGTGCCAGGGCCTGCCCACCCTCCCAGACAGCAATTCCTTCCCAATATCCCATCTAGCCCTGTCCTCTGGCACTGGGAAGCCATTCCCTGTGTCCTGTCCCTCTGTGCCTTGTCCCAAGTCCTTCTCCAGCTCTTGGAGCCCCTTTAGGCACTAGAAGGGTCTCACTGGAGCCTTTTTAGAGATACCAGTGCATTTGGGACTTTTTTCCACAGTTGATTCTCTGCTCAGTGGCTGGAGCTGTAGGAATGTTTGGGAAATGAGACGGGATTTGGTGAGAACACAACAGTGTGGGTAATAAAGACATGAGAGAGTGGAGAGAAGAGAATCCCAGGGAGGCAAGGGAAGCCCTGGAAGTCTATTTGGAAGAGGAGGAGGCTGGGCACTTGCAGGATTTCACACTGCTCTGATTTCACACTGCTATGGGAATAACAAAACACGACCAAGAAAAAGTCTGAGGAGCTGAAAACCAAGCAAGGCTGAGCTGCAAACGGCAGGGAGAGGGAACAGGACAGAAGCAATTCCCTGGTACAGGGCGTTCCCAGCATACCCTCTGGCTGTGGACGATGTTCTTGTGCTCCCGGGCCACCCTCGTGGCCCATTTCCGAGCCTCCTTGTTCAGACTGTGCTCCTCAGTCGTCCCAGTTTCCGACTCCAGCTGCCGGCTCTGGAACAGAAAAGGAGGGAGTGAGTCCTGCCACAGGCCTGGGGTGAAGCTCTGGGGATGGAAGGGCATTTCCCTGCGGGATAACCTGGGATGGTGTGGCTCAGCCTGGGGTCTGTTTCTTGTCCTGAGCACTACTCTGATGGACCCGGGATGGGACCAGGCTGTGGGAAGCCAATTATAAATGCAAAGTCCACAGGAATTCCCCCCTCAGCCATTTCAGGAACACTTTCCACCACTGTACCACCCAGAATCCCAAAACCATTTGGATTAGAAAAGCCCTCCAGGATCATGGAGTCCCACTGTCTCCCAGCACTGCCAAGGCCACCACTGACCCATGTCCCCAGGTGCCACATCCACATGGATTTTAAATCCTTCCAGGGATGGGAACTCCACCCTTGCCCCGGGCAGCAGTGCCAAGGCTGGACAGCTCTTTCCATGAAGGAATTTTTCCTTGGATCCAACCTGACCCTCCCCTGGCACAACTTGCAGACATTCCCTCTCATCCTGTCCCTTTTTCCCTGGGAGCAGAGCCTGACCCTCTCCTGTCAAGGAGTTGCAAAGAGCAACTCAGGCAACTCCTGGGCCACTTTCTCCCTCTGCTTCCAGAAGCTCTAACTCATCCAGGAAGCTCCAGCTGGTCCCCATGGAATTCCTTCAGTACACATCCAGAGAGGGGTGGAGGGGAGGGAGCACTCCCCTTGCTGCTCACAGTGACCAAGAAAACCACCCCAGAGGCTTTTCCAACCCATGGGAAGATGCCAAAACATTTGATGCCAAAGCCAAAATCAAACATTCCCATGGAGGTCACCCCTGGAGTGGGACAGAACCACAAAAGTCACAGTCCCGGGGGGTTTTGCAGTAAAAGGAGGTGTTGGACAAGGCAGTCCAGGGGAGGAGGACAGTGACAAGCACATGGGCAGCTCTGGTGTGAAGTGGCAGGAAGGGGAAGCTGCAGGTGAAGATGTCTCCACCCATCCCTTCCACTTAGTCACTAACTTGGCTTTTACCTGCTCTTGTAGAATCCTGTTCCCTCATTACTGATCTCTTTAATTACCTCTGCTAAGCTGCTCCACCACGTCACTGCAAACTCACAGAGGGCAAACACACGGATTCATCCAGACACATCCCATCCCTGGGATAACACTGGGCCTCAGTTCAGTCCCAGTTTATTGCACAGCTTCTCCCACAGCTTCCACCTGAGCCTGAACAGCCACAAACCCGAGCAGAATCCTATAAATCATCTCAGGAAACCTCTCAGAAGGCATTCCCAACGTCCCCATTGGTCCTGCTCCTCCTCAGCAGCTCGTTTTCCTTTCCAGTCACTTGGAAACCTCCTGCACTATCCCAAGTGTGGCTTTGGGGTTTAACCTATTTATCAAAAGCACTTGACCAGAAGAACCAATGCAGGCTTTGTGGCCACTCCTGAGGGCACAGTCAAAGATTACAGGATTGTTACTGGATCAGAGTGGTCAACAAAGCAGGACCCAAGCAGAGCAGAGATAAACCAACACACAAATGGGGCAATAGAAAGAGCTGGGGTGAAACTGCTCTTTGGTGCTCTGGGCAAACACCAAAAAGAGAGGAAAAAGCGTGAGGAAGGATCTCCAGGGAATGTTTAGTCTCCTGGGGAAGAAGCCGAAAACAGGGACCCCCTAAGAATGTGGAAATGCAGTCTGGATACTTGGCTGATAACAGTCTCCAGCCCATGAGGACCTGGAGTGCTCCCTGAATGCATGGAGCTGGTGTGGCTGGGAGGGACTGGACTTCACCTGGCCTGTAAAAGGAGCTGCTGGACTTCAGAGGCTGTGGAGGAACCTGGAAGCAGAGGAGCAGGGGGAGGTGGCTGGCAGGGAAAAGCCCGTGCTCCAGGATGGATTCAAGGATCACCTGGGAAGTCTGAACCCTCAGGGAAAGGGGGACGTCCAGTAAGGAATGAAAACCCAGCTGTCACTGGGATGGGTGAGAAGAAAGGAGCCAAACCAGGGTCATCCTCCAGACGGGAAAACTGAAGGGAAGAGGGTGGGGGAACTGCAGGGTCTGATCCTGACCTGATTGCCTAAATTAACCTCTTCTTAAATGTTTCCAGGGCTGGAACTCGGTGGTGGCAGCATGGCCAGTGCCTCAATTTAACTTCTCCCAAAAAAGAGGGAAACCAAACCCGCCCTCCCCAGCCAAGGAATGAGGGAAGAGCCAAAAAACCTCGAGCTAAACATAGATGGCCATTCTGCTGTTCCTCAGGGCTTGGATTACAGGGAAAACAGTGCTTAGGGCTAAAAATTAACCAGGGAGCCAAGAAAAAGGGCTGGCTGGCTCCAGGCAGCCCCAGAGCCCAGAGGCAGCACTGCTGGTTCCTAAATTCCCAAAGAATTTAGGGTCACACCCCTCTTTGGGTCTGCAATGTTGTTGCAGGTGCAGGAGTTGCAAACCCAGCCTGTATTTTTATTTATCAGTTATATCTGGACATGTCCAGCCTTAAAATAAAGAACAAAAACCCCTCGGCTCTTCAGCCTCAAAGCTCTTTAGTTTTATTCTTTATTTTTGAGGCTGAAAAAAAAAAGCCACTTTGACAAAGGCAAAGAGCAGGAAACAATCACTGCATGCAAAGGGCCAACAGAAAGCAGGCATGAAAATCTCTTGAAAAAAAGAGGTGAAAAGCAGAGGTTTCCACGCCAGGGCTGCACAGCAACACTGTGGGACGAGGCAGCAACAGCAGGACATTTTCCACCCAATTCTGAGCTAAGCTCAGCCCTTCCAACAAACCTGAGCCAGGCTTGGGGCTGGTTTAGCCTGTTATTGTGGAATTAATGCAATTTCATTCAGCCAGGTGAGCCTGGCCTGCCTCACACTGTAGATCAGGTCTCAGTGCTGCCCACAGGACAGCCCTCATCTCTAAAAATCCACATTAATCACATCCAGGGCTTTTTCCCACTCAGAAGAATAAAAAAGGACCTAAAGCCACTATTATACAACTTGTTGTTTTATCACATAAACATTATGCTAAAGCTAAACCCAAACCAACCTGCTACTGCTGCTTTATAGAACCACATTCTGCTTTATAATATATATATAAATTATAATAATAACAATTTTAAATAATACATTCATCTAATAAACAAAGAAGGATAAGGAACATCCCGTCAGGCAGGGAATAAAGACAGTCATTCCATTTAAATTTATGTGGGATCCTAGAATGGGAATCCTGTGATTTTAAGGAAAAGTAGTCCCACCATAATTGCATGGGGGTTTCTTTCATTTATTTTTATTTTCCAGAGCCCAATATTTCCCAGCTGTGCAGACTCTGGGAAGTATTGGCTGTTGTTCAGTCTCAGAGATTACCTGAGCTCTGCCATCCCAGGGCTTGCTGTTCCTCTGGGAAGCTCTTCTGCTCCACAGCACGCATGGAGAGCCACAAATCCAAGTTTAATTAATTTGAATCTCCTTTATTTTTAAAGGTTTTTAGTGTTCCCTCTGGAATTAACGCTGAAATTTGACTGCAAGGTATTTACCTCAGTGTATTTCCATTTTCACCCTCAGCATTCTCCTCCCTGGCCTCAACCACTGCACTCACAGCCAACCTCTCCAAAATCTTATTTACTAAAGATAGAAATATGGAAAAATGGCTCTCATTAAGTAATCAAAGGGGGAAAAGGGATCTTTTTAGTTACGTTTGACACAGAAAAATTGATTTTGCAGGTATTTCCAAAGCAACACAAACAAAGATGTGGTTCCTAAGTGGCCACTCCTTTCAAGGGGGACTTCTCTGGTGGCCCTGCCAGGAGCAAGCAGAGCTTTGCTTAGATGGGGTTTACCCAAGTGCAGAAGAGCCAAGACTACTAAGTGTGCTCTCTAAATTAACCAAAATCAATCAGGCAGGGGAAATCAACATGAAATCAAATCTGTTGGGAGCCAATTGCAGCTCATTCTGTTTCCAGACCATCAGAAATAACCCAAGAACTCCAGAACTTTCCCTTTCCTTGGGTATCAACCCTAAATCCAATTATCACATCTCAGACCTTCTTTTGAGCTTGACTGGGGTGGGAGGGATTCAGTAAAACCAGTTTTAGACATGACCCAGAGCTCTGCCAGGCTCCCATGGATCATCCCTTCCCCTGAATTCCTCCTCTGCAAGAATTCCCAAGAACTTATAGATTGATAAAATTAAATAACTTATTTTTATTATCTATTTGGTTTCAAGAAGGTTACATTTCAAACCAGCCTGTTCTGGTATGAAAAGATTGATAAAACTGAACATCAACTTATTTTTATTATCTATTTAGTTTCCAAAAAGGTTACATTTCAAACCAGCCTGTTCTGGTATGAAAAGATTGATAAAACTGAACATCAACTTATTTTTATTATAGTTTCACAAAGGTTACATTTCAAACCAGCCTGTTCTGGTATTAAAAGGATAAAATTAAACAATAACTACCTTTTTTCATATTTAAGTTCAAACAAGTCATACTTAAAGCCAGTTTGTTCTGGTATTTAAAAGATTGAGGAAATCAAGTAATAAGGGTTTTTTTTTAACATAGTGTGTATATATATATATGTTCAAAAAGTTACTTAAACCCAGTTTGTTGGATGATCAAACTGCCCCGTGCTGGGATCCCAGGAAGGACAAGCTGGGCTGGCTGAGTTTCCTTGGGAGCCTGAAGGGATTCCAAAAGACTCATTCCCATTTTCTACTTTCCTGTTGGTAAAACCATTTTGGGAATTCATTTCTTAAATGGATTAAAGCTGATTAAGAAGACTTTTTTCCCTAGTATTTTAAGAAGTATGTAAAAGTATTTTCAATTATTTTAACTTAAATGAAATGATGAATTATTTTCATTTTAAAAGCATT
>JAWWMO010000317.1:0-14403 GCA_035047845.1 Dendrocincla fuliginosa | reverse complement strand
CCCATGTACCCGGGACAGCCAATCGCCACCCCCGATAAAACAGGACACGCCCATGTACCCGGGACAGCCAATCGCCACCCCCGATAAAACAGGACACGCCCATGTACCCGGGACAGCCAATCGCCATGCCCGTATCTCACCGGACACGCCCATTACCCCGCCCATACAGCACAGGGCACGCCCACCGCCCCCGCCCACACAGCGCTGGGCACGCCCATGTACCCGGGACAGCCAATCACTGCGCCCGTATTTGACAGAACACACCCACATAACCAGGACAGCCAATCACCACCCTCCTGTCACACAGGCCCCGCCCCGTGGGCGTGGCCCGGCCCCACGTGCGGACGGAGCCGCCGCCGGTCCCGGGAGGGCTCCGGGAGGGCAAACCTGGGAAGGGAAGGGAAGGGCAGGGGAGGGAAGGGGAAGGGAAGGGAAGGGAAGGGGAGCAGCATTCCCGGCGGGACATCCCGCAGCGTCGCCCTCCGAGCGCTGACAGTTTGGTTAACGGGGTATTTAACAGGAAAGAACAGCGCAGCCACGGTCCAGTGTTCGGCTTTTATTGAGACGTGATTCCCCTCGTTTCACAGAACTTAGCTAGTTAAAATATTCCTCTTGGTTACCACAAAAAAAGGAACATAGAAAATTGTATTTACACGGTTCGGGACCGAAATACAAACGCGAGTCCGAGTCAGCCCGCTCGTCCTGCCGGGAGCTCATCCCCGGGACGGGGCGGGGAAGGGGAGGAGGCGGCTCTGCCCGAGCCTTCCTGTGGCGGAGCACAGAACAGCTGCGCCAGTGTCACAGGGAGGCTGCTCCCTGACCTCGCTCCGTGTGTCCCCCTGGGAACAGCCCGGCCCCCTCTGCCCTCCAGCGCCGGAGACAAGGAAGGCAAGGGGGAGGGGCGGGCATCGCTGGCAAAGGCCGGAGCACAGGGGCAGTCCTGGGAGGGAGGGAGGGAGGGAGCATCCCCCCCCACCCGCCCCAGCAGCACCCCCGGCTGAGCACTGAGCTGTGGCATTAATTAACTGGCAGTTCAGCAGTGCCCAAAACTGTCCCTGGGCATCACCCCGATCCTTTGCTCAAAGCTCCCAAAGATGCCAAACTCTGCTTCCCTCCCCTCTGCCCCTCCCCCGAGTACAGAGCAGAAATGAACGGTAGCACAACGGTCAGCAGAAGAGAATATATTGTGATCTAATTAAAAATACAGCCAAATGAAATACAGCGAGAAGGCAGGAGTGAGGAGCCATTATCTTACAGCACAACACACACTGAAATGCTGCCCGGGAACATTAAAGCATCTGGGACTGTAACAAACTTACAGCACACGAGAGTCTGAGAACATCTTTCCAAGAACTTCAAACTAAGGAAAGAACAGACCAAATAAACAGGAGACAGAACAGTTTTAAAGAAAGAAACCTTTTAAAACGGAGGTGGGGTGGGGAAAGGAAAGAAACAAACAACAGAAAGCAGAAGCAAACAGGGGTTTTTGCAGAGCCCTCCAGGGAGGGCCTTCCCGGCGAGGTTTCCCCCAGTCAGTGCACACAGACAGCTCCACCACTCGGGGGTTTGGCAGCCAGGGAAAGGCAGCAGCAGAGCTGCTCAGGAGCTGCCAACAACAGCACCCACCACCAGCATCTTTTCCACCCCGACAGCAAAGTCCTAGGGCAGCAAATATGGCTTGGAACAGGAGAATCCCTCCCCTCTCCGATCCAGTCGGGCCTCTGAGCCCTCACAGAGGCCACCACGAGACCTGGCTCTCCCCAGCCCCGTGCTCTGCTTGCACCACCCCTGGGGAATTCACTTGAGGCAGACACAACCCACAAGCAGAACCCTCCACACAAGGCTCCACATGCCACAGGCAGTGCCTTGTGTGCCCAGCCAGCCCGGCTGCCTCCACACCCTCAGCAGCAGCTCCCACCTCCCAGGAGCTCCAGGGCACTTCCTCACACTGCCAGCAGCCCCTGACTCCACCGTGCCACCTCACACCCCTCCTCCTTCCTGAGCTCCAGCTCCTCAGACACCGAGTACAACAGAGCCTTCTGAACTCCTGCTATGAAGGACACACGTTAAAACCACCACGTTCCATCACTCACGTCCCTCCAACCTCATTCAAGTGGTTTCAGGTTCAAAGACCATGATCCTTGGACTTTTCCAGAGAGGGGACAGAGCAAAACATACAGGGAAAAGGACAGGATTCAGGCACCAGCTTCCAAACTGGGATTAATCCTTTCCAATTCCACACGGAAAACACGATAAAAGTATTCCTACTTTCCACTAAGAGAGGCAAACGATGCCTTCATTGATATTTAAAAACTCTTTTCAATAGCAAAGTCCCCTATTTCTCTCCCCATAAAAAGTTAAAATCTCCCTTGGTGCACAGTAAAATTCCTCCCCAATCCCTTGCAGTTTTATTCCCAGTAGCCAGCAGAAGACAACAACAGCAGCAGAGGAGACATCCCCAAAGGCTCTTGGCATCCCTGCACGACCACAAAAGCATCTTTCAAGAGCTACAGCAACAGCAGGGAGGAGGTCAAGAGCTCAGGTTTTATTAACACACAAGGAGGGACAAGTGGCTGGGCCACCAGCCCTGCCTGTCCCAGAGTCCCCAGGTGAGACTGTGGGCCCAGCAGGGACCAGATGACAAAGACACCCAGTTTCCACTCAGACAGATGATTCCAGCTCAAGTCACAGAGGCTGACCCTTGGACAGGACTGGGAGGGGAGAGACTATTGGGAGTGACATAAATAATACAGCAGGGTAGAGGGGCAAAATATTAATTAAAACCTTTTCATAATTTATTAAGAGGTTAAATAGTAAATAAGTCTCTGGATCTTCCACTCTCAGCAGGTGCCAAGACTTCACATTTTCCTGTGTCTGGAGATTCTGTACACCCTTCTTTTGATGGATGACAAAGCCAGAAACAGGATGTTGAGGGCAGAGGGCAAAGAGAGGGGGGCTTGACACTGAGAAAGGGACCAGAATAAAAGAGAAAATACTGTGCCGTCATCTTGTGCAGATCGAAGCTTCTCCCAGCAGCTGCAGCCTCCAAAGAGTTCAAGGGTCAGGGCTCCTTGGGTACCTTCTCCCCTCCAGTGCCACTCCTCCCCACGAGAGAAAGTCCCAGAGCAGCTCTGCAAACTTATCTCCGAGAGAACCTGTTTTTGAAAGCTTTGATAGTCTTTGCCATCATTGGTGCAATTTCTGCAGCAGGGAAAGAAGGAAAAAAAAGACAAATCAAACAATAAGCCCCTCACATGAAAGCGGCAGTGACAGAGGAAGAGCAATTCAAAGCTGCAGCCCTGGCAAAGCAGAGGCAAGTGTGTGCTCTCTTATTGTGGACTATCTTATTTTCCAGGTCACAGACTGAGGGGAACCCACTGCTTTCTGCACTCTGGTTAAACCCTCCCTGCTTCCCTCCCAAGAGAACTGCATTTCCTACATTTTCATAGTTCCAAACAGCTGGACAGGCACAGGACAGCAGGAGGGCAAAGGCAGGGGTTCTGCTGTGCCTCACTGGTACCATGAGGACAGGCTGATACAGTCAGCTCTGAGCAGGAAAGCAAACTGGATGTCTCCCTTTGCTTTTCCTTGTGAAAGCAGTTTGAACAGCCTCTCCTTAGGGAGAGGAAATGCCACCACCAATCCTTCTGCACAGCCTGGAATTCTCCTGTGGCAGAAGGAGGAGCTCTGAGAGACCACAGGGATGCTCTGCAGGTTGTACTTACTCTTCACTGGGGGTTTCCTGGGGTCGTAGGAGGAGAAGGTGCTACCTGAAGATGGGACAGAATGGGCACTGCTGGTGCTGGGCCCATCGTAGGACTGCTCTTCACTTGCCCGAGCGTGGCTTTTGCTGGACGTGTACAGGACTGGTTTGATTCTGAAACACACACAGGGACAGGCATTTCAGAGAGAGGCACCATGGTCTGATGCCATTCTACACACACAAGCCACCTTTGCCAACAGCAGCACGGCTCTCCCACATGGAGCCACCTCTGTGCTTCCCAGCAAGAAACAGGCCAGCAGTTACAAGTTTCACTCCAAAAGTTGCTCGCAGACACTGGGTATCCTCTCCTGCCCCACACAGAGCTCCAGGGGGACACTGGCAGGAGGCCCTGGGCAGCGACTGCTACTGAGAAACACTCACTTGGTCTTCTCTGGCAGGAGAGGCCCTCCAGTTCCAAACTTCTCTTGTCTCCTTCGCACGTCTCGAGGGGGCTTCACTGCAGAGTTCACAAATGCCATTTTGGCCACCCTTCCTGCAAGAGACCAGAGGGAAACGTCACTTACATATAAAGCCTGTATAGGAGGCTGCTCAGTGCTTGTGTTCAAGTTCATCCACCTCTCCCCAGTCCATCCACTCCAAAGCCCTGGTGACAGTCTCCTCCCCAAGGTCTGAACCTCTCGCAGTCACAGCACGAGCTGTGAGAAATCGGACTGACCAGCTCAGCAGTTCTCATTACACCCACCAAAAGAGCAGGAATGCTTCTCCCCACTCTAGTTTTCTCCAAGCCCAGCATGGAGAAGCCACTCTGGAGCAGGGGGTGCTTTTTCAGCCCTACACACCCCTGCAGTAAAACACCAAAACACTGCCCTGCCCCGACACCACTGCGGCGGAAAGCGAGAGAGGCTGCCCACCCCCAAAGCAAAGGCCACCACGTGCAGGACACAGAGCTCTGCAGCTCCTGAGCTGCAGCAGTTTGAAGGCAGTTCCCCCCCGAGCAGCCTCCCCCAGGCCTACCCTTGGGCTTGTTGGCGTGGGCCGAGCCGATGTTGCGGGCCAGCATGAGCAGGCGCTGCTCGCGCGCGTCGTGCAGCCGCAGGTACATCTCCCGCCACGACTCGAACTCCTCCGGCTTCTCCGTCTTGAAGTCCCGCAGGCAGTGGTTGTGCCACAGCTGATCCGTGTCCTCAATGAGCACCTGCAGCAAAGCCACACCGAGCTGGGACCCCTCCTGACACCTCCACTCCCCCTCCCTCGGCGACAGCGTCACTGGAATTCCAGAGGCAGGCGGCAGATCAGGGAACTCAGGGCTACCAAAAGCCACCTCTTGTCACAGAAAGCTTTGCTCTCTCCGATTCTGCTGCTGCAGGTGAGGACAGGGCATGACTGTCCCAGGGCACATCCCTTCCCAGGCCAAGGCACTCACGTGGTTACACTCCTCGATGCGATACAGCTGCTCCGGGGTGCATCTCTCCAACACCGGCTCCAGCACGGAGAAAGGGACACCACCCACTTCATAGATGGCTAGAGAGAGGCAGGATGCACAAAGGGTTATTTACCCTGCTCCTTCCTTGCCAGGGGAAGGGCTTGACACTTTAAAAAGGAGTGGGAGAACTGCAGGGAAGGGGTCCTGAGGCACCAGCATCTCCACGTTAAGAAGTGCTTGTGCAGGCTCTGTCTGCCACAATTTCCAGTGCTTTGGCACTGCCTGAAAGCACTCAGGGTGCTGATCCCTGGCACCCGAGCTTTCAGGGAGATCTGGCCCTTATTTGTGGTGCCCTGTGACAAGGGGCAGCTGCTCCCAGCCCAGGCCAGGTGCTGCTGGGACTGACCCCACAAACTGCCATCATTTCGGTGCCACTGCCCAGCCGTGCGAGCCTGAGACACGAGGGGAGCACTCACAGTCGATGTTGTTGCTGAGGACCCTGATGCACTGCTGGTACAGGGACATCATCTTGGGGAGGTAGGCTGTTTTGGAGCCCGAGTACACCTGCATCTTGGAGTTCAACCGGCGGCCCGTGAAACCGGCTTCGCTCTCCTCGGTCGGGGACGACACCGCTGTGAGGGGACAGGCGTGCATGACAAGGGAGCAGAGCACCAGGGAGCCCACCCACACGAGCACCACAGACACAAACTGCACTGATCCAGAACAACCCAACGCGCCAAGTCTTCTCCAAGAGACCTGCACCCTCACTCCGGAAGGGAAAGTCCAGAGCCCAAACCCCAAAGAAGGGTCAGCAAAGGATCCTCCTCATTTCTGATGGAGCACTTGGGGAAGCAGCTGCTTTTTTCTGAAACCTGGACCCTGGGCAGACCCCAACACAAAGACCTGGACCCAGCCAGCATCTACTCCTGCTCCCTCCCACAAACTGGCTCATTCCAGACCTGTTTTCCTGCCCAACATACCTTTCCTTTTTGTCTGGGAGCAGGCAATGGACTCGATGGAGGGAAGAGGACGATAATTGGCCTGGATTGGGGGCAGTGGGATGTCTGGTAGTGTTGGTACCACATCTAAGATTATCTGGAATGAGAGGGTGCACATGCAGATGAGACAGGAATACAGGAGAATGTGACATCCCACCAGTGTACAAACACCCCTGAACTGCACTTTTTTCATATTTTGAATAAAGCACTCAATGCTGATCAGCTCCCACCAGAAACAGCCTCAGAGGGTGGCTCTGTCTGGGCTGTCAATATGATGAAGCCAGAATTTGGGATCTGAATCACTCAGCTTCCTCCAGTAAGAGCCATCCACGTCTTTAACCTACCCAGGACAGGCAGAAACGTATCCTTCATCTCAAACACTCATTTACCTGTTCTGCCTCTTCTTTTTCTCCTGCAAAAAACTCTGCCGTGGTAGAGAAGTGAATGTCACAAACTGAGGGAAACCAAAATCTTTGATATGAGGCATTTCTTAGAATGAATGGCAAAGCAGAGTTTAAAATGCTGTTAACTTTATAAAAGCCACTTTTTGAAGAGCCAAGTGCTTCAAAGTTCAGCAAGAAGATGAAACAGCAAAGGTTTTACATGTTAGTCCCTATTTACACAGCAAACCCTGGCACCCCACGTGACAACCAACAGGAACAGAAATATTGCTCATTTTCCAAGCCTGCACAAAGGAAGGTTTGTTTTCTGCAATAAGCTGCACTGTAACATCAGTTCTCCCATTTCTGGACCCCAACAGATCTCATTCACAAAACTGTAGTACCAATACACATAAAAAAAGCTCAGTTTGGAGCACAAATCCTCGAGAGGGGAGACATGGGAACCCTGTTAGCAGGAGGTGCCCTGAGCACTGGGCTGCATTCGAAGCTGACTCACCTCTACAGATGCTCTGCCTGTTTAGCAAGTGCATCACATCCAACACTCAGCCACACTGAGCATTTAGCTGAAGGGTTTCTCTTTTACTCTCCCCATTTTTGAACAAACATAAAATAATAAATATAAAAACCACCCATTGCATTCCTTTCTTCCCCTCCTTCTTCACTCACTTTTCCAAGGGGAAAACAAACAAGCTCCAGATGGCAGAGACAGAGAGCAGCTGGTCCCAACATCTCTGCTCACTGTCACACCCTTCCAAACCTTACCCTCTTTGGTTTAGGAGGCTCTGGAGGTTTCTTCTCTGCCTTTTTCTCGCTCGTTCTCTTGTGGCTTGGGCTTTTCTGACTCGAGCTCGAGCTGTTGGTGCTGGCTTTGGATCCATTCTGTTTGCTGTGCCCTCGGTCCTTCTCCCCAGCTGACCCAGCCGAGGGTTTGACCACTTTCTTTTTCTTTTTCTGGGGCTGGTCATAGCTGAGATATGACTCAAAGGACATTGTTGGTTGTTCAAACTCGTCCTCTGCTTCCCCCTCCCCAGAATTTGAGGAAAAACCCACAGATTTTTTGTCCACGTCGGGGATTTTGCGCTTCCCCTCCGAGGATTTCAGGCTCCCCGAGCCCCCCTTGTCCTTGATCCTGTTTGCCGAGTCAGTCTCAGCTCTCCGTTTCTCCCTCTCTGTGCTGGAGGTCTCCAGGCCCAGCTTGGGCTTTTCCAATTTGCTCTTCTCAGAGTCCCGATGCTTCTGCTTCTTAACATGGTTGTCCAGAGGCTCCTCCAAGGGCGGCAACGTGTGCAACTTCTCCTTTTTGGAGGTGCTGCTCTCTCGGTTCTTCTCCTTCTTGCTGCCATCGGACGTCCTATGCTTCTCCTTGCTGGCTGCTGCCACGGGGGCTTCTCGGAGCTGCTCCTTAAGAGAGCTCTTGTGCAATCTTTCTGGGCTGAAGGCAGAGCTCCTCTCGTCCCCCCTGCCATCAAGCCGCTGCTTCTTGTGAGATTTGTGCTCTTTGCCCCGGCTCGTGTTCCCTTTGTCGCAGAAGTCGCCGGAGCTCCGGCCTGCCCCCGCCTTCCCCGGCAGGCTGTGGCCTCTGCTGGCCTTCCGATGAAACACTGTGGCTTCTTCCTGCTCCTCAGAGGCAGAAGGGTCCGTGTCCCTGTCCTGGGGGCTCTCGCTCGGCCCAGGTGACACGGCTTGGCCACAGTCCGAGTACTCCTGATCTGAGGAGAGCACCGGGGAAGATCTGCCCCAACCCTTCCCCTGCTGGCTGCTATAGCCGTAAGTCTCATGGGCTCTCTCAGGCCTGGGATACCTTTTGGATTTCTTTTCCCTCTGGTCTGGGCTGTAGGATTGGCTGCATGATGGCTGGAAGGGTTCTGAATAATCCTGCTCAGGCTCCTCATCCTCTCTGAGGGAGGATTCCTGATGCCTTTTGCTCGAGCTGCTCCTCTCGTAGTCACGGTCTTCAGAGTCCAGGTTATTTCTGATGGGACAAGAAAACAAAATAGCCAGACTGAAACTTCCCACTGTGAATGAAAAGAGCCATCCCCTATGGCCCACGGGAACTGGAACACCTCTTACAGAAGACTGAGGCTGCATTTGGTAGTTTCGTGGTAAGAATGCCACTAATTTTCTCAGGCACAGCAACACTCAGGGATATAAAACCTGCACCTCTAGTGCAAGGATTGATTAATCACTTTTATTAGGACCAAAGACAGATGTGAACAGAACCTTCTCCCTGGCTGTGTGGTGCCTATGGGGAATGTCCCCAGTGAAGCCCACAGGGATGCCAGTCATTTAAATTCCCAGTAATAACTGGGCCTTTATCACTCAAATCTATTTGATCTCATTGCTTTGTTCCTACAACATACCTGTGGTCAGTAACTCCCAATTTCCACAGGATTTTGGCTCATTACAGCCTTCTTTCAAAGCAAGCCACTTCCTTTACTTGGGCCTAGAACTTCCTGCCTTTAGCACCATAGAATGGGAAGCAAAATTGCATCTCTTGTTTTATTTAAGGCACTTTTCTGGCATCTCCTGCTAAACTCTTCATCAAATCCTTGAAAACTGGCCCCCAAACTGCAGCTGTTGGCACCCAGAGGGAGCAAAGGCAGGAAGTTTGGCCCAAAACAAGGCAAAACCCCCAGGCAGAGTCAGACCTCTGTGTTAGGAGTTTTTCCAGAGAGGTTTGTGATCTGCCCTGCACAAACATCCCAAAGCTCACCCACGAGGTTCACTCACCTCTCTGCCTCCTGGGCCACTGGCACCAGCTTCTTCCACCTGGCCACCAGGTCCTTGGCAAAGTCTCCCACGAGCTCGTGTTTCCGTAGGCTGTTCACAGTCTTCCCAACACCCGTCTCCTTCAGGACAGAGCCAAGACATGAATCCATCTCAGCAGAACAGGCATTCTCTCCCCTGCTAAACTTCCTACAGAGTCACTGAAGTCAACACACCATCTACTGCTGCGAGGTAGGAATAAAACTCCTTGATCTAATTGCAAAGATATCACATTTATTTTGTTTTCTGCTGACATTTTGTCATTTACTACATGTAAATCAAAGACTAAATTCTACCTTAGCCTGTTTGTACTAATAAACCAACTTGTATTTGCCCTGATAGCTGATAAATTTTAATAATTTATCATTAATAATTGTAAGGATTAGCACTTCCTAATTCCATGCTGATTTATCACTGGGATCTGCTCCGACTCTCACATCCCAGTCAAGTGACTGAGGATGGCAAAGTGTCCTCCACAGCTCCCCACCTGCTCTGACACGCTCCTTCCCCGTGCCTGGCACTTCCAGGACCTTACCACAGTCAGCCCCGTGGCACCAGGCTGGAGCAGGTGGCCAAGGCAGCACTCCCTGCTGCAGGGAAAGCAGCCTCTCCGTGGCAAACACTCCCCCTGTGACTTGACAGACACGATGAAAGAGGGAGAGATTTCACAGCTCTTACCACGAGAATGTCAACTGTGATGGGCAACTCAGAGAGCCTCTTCAGACTTTTCAGCAGCTGCGGAGACAAGAGGAAAAGTGTTCAGAGTTGTCACATGGAACCACAGACCGGGATTAGGGAGGAGGAGAAGTGTGCACTGCCTGAGAGCCTGTCAGAAAGAGCCAAGTGGCTGCCAGCTGCTGTCTGCCTCCAAAACAGCTCCTGAGAAGCTGAACACGAGGGCCAACTGCAAAGAAATTATCATCTCTTTGCCTAAGGGAACCCATCTGAGAGACTTAGAACACACTCAGATATTAATGCTTTCCTCAAACTTAAATCTGGCTTGAAGCATCAGGAACAGACACACAGCAAGAGGAAGGAAGGACTCGGGAGCTTGTGACTCTCAGAAGGTGGTGCTGGAATAGCATCCCTTGGCAAGAGGGGTGGGAACAAACACAAAAATGGGAAAGGAACATTTCTAGATGCTTTTAAAGACCAAGGAGGGGAACTCCTATCTCCTTTCCTGGCCCTCCCCTGGGCCAGTGCTGCTGACAGTCTCTCTCCTCTCAGGTGCTCAAAAGGCACCTGATCTCATCCACAGCCACCGCCTCTCATCCCACTCATTCCTCTTCCCTTCAGCAAACCCCAGGGAAGTGTTTTCCACCACGCACCCCAGCATGGCCCTGTCAGCACCTACAGCCACCCCACGGGACAGGGACTCCAATGGGCACCCCAGCAAGGAGCAGGAGCTCGACAAGAGGAAACAGCCTCAAGTTGCACCAGGCAAGGTTCAGGTTGGACATCAGGAAGAATTTCTTCACTGAAAGGGTTGTCAGACATTGGAAAGTGCTGGAAGTGTCCAAGAAATGCCTGGATGTGACACTCAGTGCTCTGGTTTGGGTGACAAGGTGGGGATCGGTCGTGCATTGGACTTGATCTTGGAGTTCTTTTCCAACCCTGATGATCCTGGGATGCAGGGTGAGTGGGATGTACCTGTACCTCTGCCACCCAGGTGCTTTGGGACATCGCTTCACCCACGTCTATTGGCTCTGTTGCTACAGCACGTGGTAGAACACATCTGACAGCACTGTTGCCCCTCACATTATTTCCCACAGCTCAGCTATAGCCACAGTCCAGCCTCATCAGCATTCCCATTATTATAGCCCCTATACAGCCCAGGCTTTGCTCAGCACTCCTATGCTATATGCCATACAAAGGGCTGCCCCTGATCCAGATCTTCTCTTTAAAACACTGTGCTCGTGCTCAAATCAGCACTGTCAGCCTGAGCTATTCCAGTCACCCCCACGTCCACCGTGCAAGGATCAGAGAGCTTTGCAGTTTCCTTTTTGAAGGAAATTAGTTCTTTTAACCTATTTTAAGAGTGCTATTGCTTTCAAGAGAGAAAACCCTCCTCGACACCCAGAGAAGGGTTCACCTGACCTAAGCAAAACTAGAACAGTTCCTGTTCACTAGAAACCACTCCTTTATATTTGGGACTTAATAACTGTGACAGAAGGTTTCGGTTTTCTTGTTCTAGAAGACCGAAACACTGATACCAAGAGGAACTGCTGTTACCTTGCCAGCACAGCTGCTCAACAAGTGCACTGGCAACTGAAGTCATCAAACCAGAGAGAGCAAAGACACAGCCCAGCTCTGCTGCCTTCCCTCAGACAGGCAAGGCCTGCCACAGTTCATGAGTCAGGATCCCTCCAGGAAGGCCAAGATCCTGCTGGCACTGGCAATAAAGGAGTTTGGACTAGTGTGCACAAAGACCCACCGGAAGGGGAAGAAGGATGGATTTTGTACTAGATAGAGCACGTCAAACAGGACAGTAGCATCTCTACAAGCTGATTAACTTCCTAGAAAGGTTGTTTCAGAGCTTACAAAATCCCACCATGAGGGAGGTGGGACGAGGGAGGACTTGTTCTGGTCTCCTCAAAGCCTCCCAATTATTTCCTAGCTACACCCTGCTGTAGCATCTCCCACAGCTCTTTAGTTATTTGTTGCCTTCAGGGCTGAATTCCAGGAAGAAAAGTGCTGTTCTCAGTGGGAATGCTGCTCTCCACGTGCCTTGAGACCAGGGGACCCACACATTTGATCCAGAACACGTCTCACAGAGAGCTGGGCTATTCCACACCCACTGCAGTCACTGCCTGCAACCTCTGTGGAGCACCAGTCCTTCCGCAGGAGAAGCACCAAGTGAGACAATTCCAAACAGCCAGGCTTAAAAACTTGTCCTAATCTGTGTTTCCTATGGGAATGAGCTGATGGGGTACCTCCCACTGAAATCAGCCAAACCTCTCCAAGGGACAGCAGGAGGAATTTTGGACCTTGGGAGGAATTTCTTCCTGGAAAGGGTGGTCAGGCGCTGGAAGGGGCTGCCAGGGAGGTGGTGGAGTCCCCATCCCTGGGGGTGTTCAGGGAATGACTCGATGTGGCACTGAGTGCATATGGAAGGGCTCGGTCAAAGGCTGGACTTGGTGATCCTGGAGGTCTTTTCCAACCCCAAAGATTCTGTGATTGTAAATCTGGCAGCTCACTTCAGAAATAACCAAGATCCTACGAGGCCTGTGAGGAAAAGGCAACCAGGTAGAAGACAGAGAACACCAGACCTTTATCTTGTGAGACACCAGATCAAGCACACACGACAAAGCTCTTCCTAAACACCCCGGTGCAGAGCAGAGTTTCAATCACCCACAAGACACAACCCATAAAAACTTCCCTTAGTTCCAGCTCCAACCAGGTTTTGTTGAACGTGGACTGTTTTCTTATTCTAAAACTCATCCAGACCGTTACGACACTAAAACCACAGATTAATATCAAATTACTTCAGCACAGCCTGGCTGCTTCCTCTCTGTGAAGATGCTCTTATTCATGTTTTCCTTCTCCTCTTTCTTCTCTTTCTCAGTCCTGCAGCAGAGTTTGTGCTTTCTCTGCTGGAAAGAAAAGACTCTTTCCAAGCCATTACAGCACAGTCCAAAATTTCCCTCACACCGTTCTGTGCCAATTTTCACCTAAAACCAATAATAATACTTAACACCTTTCAGCAAAGCAATGAGTTGAACACGATACTGGACAAATATTGTTCTTTCACATTCCTGATAAAATATTTTCAAAGGACAAGGCAAGAAAAGTGCAGACTGGAAATGGTGCAAGGTGTGGGCAGCACCCAGGGATGCCCTGCGTGTGTCCTGCTGATCAGGTAAACCTTTTGGCACAGGGAAGTCCTCACAAGATCCATCAAGACAATGCAACAGCAACTGAAGTCAAGCTTAAAACCACTAATGCTTTCAAGGATACAGTTGGAAAGGCACCAGAAATAGAGAGTGCAGGTCACAGGACCTTTCAGCTGGGGAAGGGAAAAGGTTTAGAAGTCACTGCCCTGCTTTACCTCCTCTGCCTGCCCTTGCAAAACTGCACAGGATCAACAGAGCAAGAAACGACTTTACAGCACAAGGTCACTGGAGAAAGAGTCGGGCTGTGCAAACACTGCCCAAGACTTGCCGTGCCCCAGGAACACCCACAAGCACTGCCTGCCCCGAGCTGACACGAGGCTCAGGGAACAGCAGCACTCGCTCTCTGTGCACTGCCTGAAGTCTCGCCCGTGTTCTCAGCACCACGGAGCCCAGACCCCTGGACCCGGCTCCCTGGCAGTCCCTCAGCTCCAGCTGGGGCTCCACCAGTGAAACCCTGCTCTGGTCCTGGCCGGCAGGGCGAGGAGAGTAACCAGATCCCACCCCCTCGCCCGCAGCTAGGCTGGAGCCGGCACAGGGGCTCCCATTTCCAAGGCTCAGCACTTGACCACGCACTCTTCCTCCTGGGCAGCGGCAGATCTCGGGAAGAGCCTCCTGCAGGTGTTTGCCTCGGTTACACAGGGCCAGCCGAGCGCAGAGCAGGGGCACAGCCTCCCCTTTCACCCGGACTGCACAAATCCCACCCAGACACCCGTGGGCAGCCACGACAGACGGCAAAGCACCCCCTCTCACACAGGACACGCTGCAGCCGGGGCAGGGGGCAGCCCCTGGGCCCGACCCACCCCGCGGCCCCACAGGGGGTTCCTGGGGGTCCTGCCCCCCAAACCACCCCGGCTGAGCCCCCCGGCCCCTCCTGGCCCCGCTGCCAACGCGTCACCGGGGCAGGACTCTTCCGGAGAGCTGTGTCGGTGCCCGCCTGCCCAGCCGCGCCCCGGGGCTGCAGCGGGACCGGGAGGGACCCCGGAGGGACCCCGGCCCGGCCCTGCCACGGGGACACCACGGAGGGACCCCGGGAGGGACCCCGGCCCGTCCCCGACCCGTGCCAGGGGAGACCCCCGCGGGACCCCGGCCCGGCCCTGCCTCGGGGACACCCCCGCCCGCTGCAGGGCCCCCGGCCCGGACTGCTGACAGAGCGGGGGGTCCCACCGGGCACACCCCCCGGGCCGCCCGCGGCGCTCCG
>JAWWMO010000315.1:0-14468 GCA_035047845.1 Dendrocincla fuliginosa | reverse complement strand
TTCTTTAATCTTAATGATCACATCGTACTAAGATGAGATATTAAATCAAATGTCTTGTATAGTTTGCAGTTGTAATGAGTTGCCCAGAGGGTCTTTGCCTGTGGTAATTGCATACCATCCTTTCACAGTGGAAACAACGTGTTTGAGAATGAATACTTGAGATCTCCAAAATGTTTACTGAAAGAACAGAGGTAATTGCAGAATCAATATCTCCTTTGAAACTAGCAGTTCTGTTACTTAATATTTTATACAGAGAAATTGTTATGCTGCATAAGAAAACTGGTGAAAAGGACATACCTCTTGTAAATTTAATGAACCAACCCAAACATCTTGTACTGTCTGAAAATAACATGAAGGATTTAAAAGAGTTTTTGAGCAAGTGAAGCTGGTGTATAATATTTCAAGCTGAAAATATAGGGAATAACAGCATTTTTGGAACAGTCTTGGGGAGTCAATAGTTATTTGAGAGAGATGAGATCCACCTGATTATGTGGGACAAACCTATCTTTATTAACAGCCTGGTATGGTTGGTAAGACATCTGTCAGGGAGAGTTTTAAATTAGGAATAATTGGGGAGGGAGAGATATCTTAGTAAACAAAGAAGCAATGGGTGGAGTAGGCAAGTCAAAGGCTTGATGGGATCCAAAGGGGTGATGGAAGCAGAATTGGACAGTAATTGACAAAACAGAAGAAAAATGCAATCTGTTTGAGAACAGGCATGTAAAGAAGGACATGTCTGAAAACAGCCCTGGGAAAGCTCTCAACCCTGTGCAGGGTAAGCAAAAGCCTGGGTGTCTCTTTGTGGAGGTGCTGGTTGGATGCCAAGTGCCCACCAAAGATGCTCTGTCACTCCCCTCCTCAAATGGACAGAGGGAGAAAGAATATCATGAATAGTCGAGGCAAGGGCAGGAAGAGATCAGTCACCAATTACCCTGATGGACAGAACTGAGTAATGAAATTGTGGGGTTTTTTACAATCAAATCAGAGTGAAATAAGAAGAAATCAAAATAAATCTTAATACATTTTTGGCCTACCCTTCCCTTCTTCCTGGACTTAACTTTACTCCCAGATTCTCTACCACTTCCCACTAAGCAGTGGAGACGGACAGGAATGGGAGCTGTGGTTCATTCATGCCATGTTATCTATGAAACTTGTTAAGGAGAAATCTTACAAACTTCCTCTGCTTCAGCTTGGGGGTTTCTCCCACAGAAGACAGTCATCTGCAAACTTTTCCAACATCTGTTCTTCCCGTGGGCTGCGGTTCTTCACAAACTGCTCCAGTGTGTGTCCATTCCAGAGTGCATTGCTTTAGGAACAGGATCCTCCAGCATGACACTCCCCTATGGTGTCACAATTCCTGGCAGCAAATCTACTCCAATTTGGGCTCCTCTCTCTGTGGGATTACAGGTCCTGACCGAAGCCCACTCCAGTATGGGTTTTCCACAGAGTCACAGCATTCTTTGGGCATCCACCTGCTCTAGCATGGTGTTCTATACAACCTGCTTGTGCATATCTGATCCCTTGTGGATCCCATGGGCCGCAGGAACACAGCTGCCTCACCATGGACTTCACTACAGACTGCAGGGGAATCTTTGCTCCAGCATCTGGAGCACTTCCCCCCCTTCCTTCTTCACCAACTTTGTTGTGTATAGGGCTGTTCCTCTCCTCTATTCTTACTCTTCTCTCCCAGCTGCTGTTGTGCAGCAATTTTCCCCCTCATTAAATCTGTTATCACTGGACCACTACTGCCATTGCTGTGGGGCTCAGCAACAATGGGTCCACCTTGCAGCCAGCTGGCATTGGCTCTGTAAGACATAGGACAAGTTTTTAGCATCTCCTCATAGAAGCCACCTGTTACGACCTGCCTCAGAAGGAGACAGTAAACACTTTCTTGTTAATAAATCCCTCAGAGTGGATTAGAATGAAATGACACTGAATAATGGTGTTTGAAAAATATATATATATATATGTAGGGTTTAATATAGAACAATTTTATTTCAAAGAAAAGCGGTTGTATAGCCATTTTTGTTGTTATCTCTGTTGTAATAGAGCAATACTGAAGCATAAAAATAGCATTTAAGAAAATGTATAAGGAAAGGTAGAGAAAGAAAGGTTAAAAGTGGAAAGGTATATATAGTCACCACTTGCTGTATCCAGCGATGAAACTTGGTAACTGCAACTTTGATGTCTTTTGGGTAAAGCAATGGTCTTGATCCAGTGGGTAAAGCCCTCCAAAGTCAAAGATTTCAAAAATTATTATATACTTCAAGCTCAAGTAGAAACGCCTTGTACCTCCCCTGGGGTGGGGAGTTTTACAACGGATGGTGTCATGCCATGAGTCTCCAACACTTCCTGAGGCATGACAGCTGATTACTATGCCAGCATCAATCATGGTCCATCATAGTGCAGCATCTGAGATGAATAGCCTAGGCCAGATGTGAAATGTCCTCGAGGTTTCCCAGAGGGATTTTCACAGCAGAGACATTATGTAAGTGAGGACATTGGCATGATAAGAGGGATTATCCCATCTTGCAGGATTTGTCTCTTATTAGCCTCTTCACTTATTTGGAAATCCAGTTTGCAGCTTCAGGTGTGCTTCTGCACCTGGGGTAGTTGTACAATAGCACCCACTTATCTGAAGGTCTTTCTCTGAACTTCTTTCAAAGTAGGCACATTCAGGGAGGGGCAAGCTATTGCTGGATGAGCAGCTGTTCCTTTGCAGTTTGACAAAAGTCCTTTGGTGATCTTAGCAATGTTTTAGCCATTAACCATCTCTCACACCAGCCCTGTAAACACCCTGCAACCACAACCTTGCCATACACCCCTAAAGCTTTCTCTGAAATGTCTCTACTGCATGTTCTATGGAAAAAAAAATAAAATCCCTAGGGGTTAGAAGTTTGTGTGCAATCATAATGCTACAGCCACAGTGGATCTGGGAAATGCAGTGAGACACTGACATGACTGGAGTTCTGTGATGGTTGGATACCAGCTCCTTAGAAATGACAGAGTAGCAGAGTGAAGAGGATGATTTGCCACTTACGTGAGAGAGCGGCTGGAGTGGATGGAGCTCTGCCCAGGGATGGGTGGGGAGCCAGCTGAGAGCTTGTGGATGACCAGCATGTGGAGCAGCGTGGTTCATGTTGCAGTGCGTATCTGCTACAGATCTTCTGAGCAGGAAGAAGTGGTAGCCGAGGCCTTTTCCAGATGACTGGAAGAAACATCACATTCCTGATCCCCAGTCCTTGTGGGGGACTTCAGCTACTCTGGTATCTGTTAGAGAGATTACACAGAAGGGTTCAAGCCGTCTTGGAGATTTTCTAGAGCATGTGGATGATGGGCGATTGAGGAACCAGGAAGACAGGGTGCTCTGCTGGACCTGCTGTTTACAAGCAAAGAAGAACCAGACATGGATGTGAAAATCAGAGACAGCCTCGGTTGCAGTGACCATAAAATTGTGGATCTAGGATCCTACAAGAAGGGCAAATCAGAACCACAGCACTGGGTTTCAGGAGAGCAGACTTTGGCCTCTCCAGGGATCTGATTGCCCAGTAATATATTACAGAATTTCAGGCTTTCTGATATACCCTTGTAAACGCTAGATTTTTATTTATTTTTTTTTAAATATATGTTTCCACGGGTAACTCACACTCTGTGATAGGAGAGCATTTTCTGGATTTTTGAGATAAACACTGACTTTGTAAGCAGTTTTGTTTTCATTTATACTTTAAAGTCAGAGATTGTACTAATATGAATAAATATCAGGATATTCAAATGATTGCATCTGTAATTCTCTAGCAGTCCCAATTGTGGTAGGAATCTTTGAATAACTTTGTAATGTCTGCATTATTTGCTTTAAAACCCTTCCTTAAAACCTTTTCTTTAGAGCACTGCCTGCAAAGACACAACATGTCCAAAATGCTCATATGTGGTCTCTGCTGCTTATCACTAGGATCAGTACAGGGTAATTTTTTCCTCAAATTTCTCAGTACACCTGCCTTCATCTTTTAATTTTTCCTTATGCTTATGTTGTAGGTTCTTCTAAGCAGTAAAAGTGTTCATTCTGGCCAGTTATTTCACTCTTTATTTCTCTTCTGTGCTGTGTGGAAGATCCTTACCTTTTTGGTAATTCTAAGGACAGTCTTGTTAGGATACAGTGATGGTGCAAGTGCTACTGTCACTGCTTTTGCTATTATTCCTGTTTGTATCATCTGAGGAACTGGTCTGTTTGCATAAACATAACTCTATTTTTTCCTGGACATACTCTCCCTAAAAATACATGACCTGTCAGGAATACAACTTTTAATAGTTGGCAGCCCACACTCTCCTTAGCTGCTTGGCAGAATTCAAAACTAAAGTATCACATCTTTGAATTCATTTTGTCACAATTGGGTAGGATTTTTGATTAATTCACTGGTTCAGTGCTTCATTTTTCCCTCCTATGTTAAGTCTAATGAGAAGAAAATCTCTAACTATCCAAATCTTTATGCTGAATTTAGTATTAATTAATGTGACTACTCAAGAAAACTAAGTGCAGTCTGACCTAACTAGTTTTAATATCCCCATCAGTAAGTTAGATATTTCACTGACAGAGTGACAAGTAGCTTAAGGTCACAGAACAGATTTCATCAACTTCCCATTTTTTTGTTTTTGCTCCTTTCTTTTCCTCACAAGAAATATCTAGTCATAAAATCTGCGTTCAGCAGTCTCTAATCAAGCAACTGCAAATATATAATCTCTGCCATTCTCTTTCCACTATGCCCTGACACTAAACTATAGCTCTTGACTATCCTGTAGCAACTCCATCTTGGCCTTTCTGCAGATGAGAGAAAACAACTGGATAGAGGACAAAGGAAATACAGGAAAATAAAATAAACTCTTGATTTGGATACTTATATTCACAATATATTACAAAAATTAATCTTTACTGAAAAAAAATAGCAGAAACTTCATATTTTGTTCCATTCTGTTTCCTCTAGCTTTTTTTTTTTTTCTTTGGGGGCGGAGTCTCTTGACATAATGGAACTCTACTTAGGGTTGTGCAGTTGTGTCAGTAGTGATTTCATACTGCTCTCTAAAAGCATATTAATAGATGTTAGCTTTAGCTTCCACAGGTTTTGTTAATCTCAACCCAGGGACATATTTTGATAACAGACAGCTAAACCAAGCAGTCTGTCTTTCCTTAAAAGAAACAATCCGGTTTTCATAAAATTGTTTATAATGATGCAATTTTTTTGGTTTTAATTTTTGAATTTGGAAAGGTTATGGATTTCAGCAGAAACAAAACAAACAAAAAAAGAAACAAAGAAAAATAAAACAAATTTCACAAGACATATTCAAAATAAATCAAAAATTGTTTTGAAAATTGGTCCCCTTACTCAACAGCTTTAGTGAACTAGCATTAATTTAGTAGTTTGTATGTTCTACTTGTTAAAGGTAATAGAGTCTTTTTCCCCTTTGTTTCATGTCTTTTCTCATTATTATAGTGGATACCATTAAATATCCAATCTTATTACTAAGCTAATTTACATCAGGCTTAATATGATTTGGAGCTAAGGATTATGGTTATATTTTGTTTCTCATTAATTTCTGACAAAGAAAAAGTGCAAAGAAAAGGATTGTTGTTCCTGTATATGTAGTTGCTTTCCTTCTAACACTGTCCTTATCTTAAGGGGAAAATGGGAAGCAGATGAGTACTTTATCAAATAAATTATAACCTACTCCACATCTGGATTTTTCTAAGCAAAAGTTAACAGGCAAAAAAGAAAAAAACAACAACAATCACAACAAAAGAATCCATTCTGGTCAATTTTTCAAGTCTTATTATGACATTTTTGGAAGACCTTTTGAACACCTCTGGGCCAAGATCAGAGGTGTTGTCTCCAAGAGTTTTCTTAGAGTAAGGATCTGCTACTGACCTCCAAACAAACACAGTAAGACCAATGAAGTGTCCCGTTCTGTGTGAGGGAAGAAGGATGAGCGCACTCCAAGTAGGGTAGAATAGGAATGGTCGTTTATTGGGGGGAACATCAGGCTTTTATGGTGTTTGGATAGAGGGTTCTAGAACTAGGGAGTGACTTGGGGCGGAGCTGGGGCGGAGCGTGACACATAAGGAAAAGAGGGGTAGCAACCATGCCAAACAAGGGGTATAACAGGAGAGGCTAACCATATAAGGGGATGGTGCACTGCACCAAACTTGGACCAATAGGGAAACAGGGGTAAACAGCCAATAGGAACAATTCAACAATACAAACATAATAATGACTATTCTAATACAGCAATTACTATCTAATCTACTGCAATACCTATAAAAAATTTTGAACATGCTGGACAGGGCTCTTCCGAGGGAGGTCACTTCCAGGATTGAGGTAGTTTTTTCTTTCGTGCCATCTTTGCTTTTTTTGCCTCCTGAATTCTTCTGGCATTCCGTTGCTTCCAGTCCGTATAATTATTTGCCAGTTCTCCCACAATGAAACATTATCTGTGTCTCTCAAAAGTGCCTGGAATGCATAGAGGACTCTTTCCTCATAAAAAATTTAGATGTTTCAAGCAGGAATGAGGCACTTCTGGACTTGATGCTCACAGACCAAGAAAACCTACATTGTAATATCTTGGTTAGTGATAGCCTTGGCTTCAGAGATCATAATTTTATGCAGTTTGGGATCAGCCTGATCATGTGGAAGGTTAATACTAAGGCAAAGGTTTTAGAATTAAGAAGAGCAAACTTCAGCTCATTCAGAGCTCCACTGGAAGAAATTCCATGAGAAGTTTCCATGGAGAATGACAAATCTAGTGAGTGCTGGGATTTTTTTTGAGAATACTCTCCAAGAAGCACAAAAACAGCTCATGCTCTTTAAAAGTAATGGAATGAAGCAGAGCAATAGAATCCCTTGGCTTGATTTTGAACTTTTTAGTCTTCTTGAAACTGGAAAAGAAGCATACCAGAGATGGCAAAGTGGACAAATACTTGTTGAGAACTACAGGGGCATTGCCAGGGTGTGCAGAGATGCACTAAAAAAGCAAAAGAACAGAAACTGGCCAGAGACATAAAAAAACCCAAAAGAAACAGTTCTTCAGGTATGTAAATTACAGGTAGAAAAAGAAGAAAAATAACAGAAGGAAAATACTGGCCCACTGTTAAACAGGAGAAGGGAATTATTCACCAACAATGCTGAAAAGGCAGAGATTCTCCACACTTCCTTCACCTTCATCTCTACCAGTGCTGTTTGACCCCAGGCCTTGGGAACAAAAATCCAGGTTGATACAGATATGGACCCACCACCAGTGGAAAAAGAGTTGGTGTGAACTCTTACAGCTTGACTCCTACACAAATCACTGGACCCTGACAATATCCACTTGCGTGTGTGAAGAGAACTGGCTGATGTCCTTGCGAGGCTGTTGCCCACAATCTTTGAGAAGTCATGGAGATTAGGGGACATCCCAGAAGCCTGGAGGAAGGTTAATGGAACCTCCAAGTATCAAGAAGGGTTTAAGGAGTATTCAGAGTATTACAGACCCAGAAATCTTCAGTGCCTGGGGATAAATGCTCCAGGAGGCCATCACAAGTCAGATGAAACTCATGATTGGGAAAAGCCAGCACTGATTCATCAAAGGCAAGTCATGCTTGACAAACTTGATCACCTTCTATGACAAAAAGCCTACTTGATTGATGTGGGGGAAAGCCGTGAACACTGTCTTCTTGGATTTCTCCAAGGCTTTCCATAGGTTTTCCCACAGCCACCTTCCAGAAAAAATGACATGTTATAGTTTGGACAAGTGGTCTGTGTTCACAAATGACCTTGAAGATGAGGTCAAGGAGTTTGCCAGTGATTTCAAATTGAGTGGGGAAATGGGCACTTTGGAAGGGAGCCACCCTGCAGGAGGACCAGGATAGGCTGGAAGAGTGGGCTAACGAGAATTTGTTGATGTTCAGCAAGGACAAGTGTGAACTATTGTGTAACAGTGAGCCTGTGAAGATGAAGAAACCAACCAAAGTGCCTTTTAAACCTGAGGCTTTTTTTACTGTATTGTAAAATGGAGTTTTTGCTTTTTCCCCTGAATCATCCTTCTCCTTCCCCAGACCCCTTATCTTCCTAATGAGTATACAAGAATGTACCTTGGCCAGGCAATGTGAAACCTCCCCTTGTTGGTCTGTTCCCCATTGGTTCTTCAACCCTTGAATCCTACAGGCTGTGAAGCCCTATAAATACCCTGGCCATGCGAATAAACCTTCTCTCTGCTTTCCTGTCCTACGGCTGGCGTGTGTCTCTTTGCCGGGACGTCTGGAGACCACATGGCCGATCACGTGGCCGGGGGGTGAGACGGGAAAGGGGGGAGCGAACCTCCCAGCTGCTGCACTATTGCACCTGAGAAAATGTAACCCGGGAGTGCAGGACTAGTGGGGATTGACCCAGCTAGGGAGCAGCTCTGTGGAAAGGACCTGGGGTTACTGGTGGGCAACAAGCTCAGTATGAGAGAACTCTATGCTGCTGAAGCTGAGAAAGCCAGTGGGATGCTAAGCATCTATAAGAACATCACCAGCAGATATAAAGAAGTCATTACTCCAATCACTCTCCCTCTGAACAGTTAGTGGGTTGTGAAATGATCTTACTTTCACTTATGCCAGAACAGTGTGCACTGGGATTCAAGACCAAAACCATGCCTAAATGTCAAAATGAGTGATTCTACGGTGCTGTTTGTCCTCCAGGGAAAAGATATCACACCACACTTTCTCCTCGGTGAAAAGAATTAAGAAAGTTTAATTTTTATATATCATGTCGTTACACCAACATGTACTGTGCTGGTTCAGTCCTATTCTACTTTACAAAGTGAGACCCTTTGAGGAGTTTTTTCTATTAATAACAGGCTTTGCATGATTCAAATAAAATGAGAGATTAAAATGTCTCCAGGAGGACCATAACTTTCTAGAACAATTCTTATAGAGCACAAGATGACAGAATTATTTTTCCCCTCCAGTATTTGAAGCAACTTGGATACCTTGAGGTATACTTAAACTTTAAAGCTTGATATAATGAAATGTATTTTACTTTTGTAAAATGAGTCAGTTCATGCAGAATGACTTTCTCAAAATGCTAGCAACCCTGATAAAAACTAAGTTGTTCTAATCAGGTAATTGTTAAAGTAATATCCTAGCTGTTTTCTTTAAATCATTTTTGTTACTCAGACCTGTGATCTATGAAGTCTGTACCAGCTAGTAAAGTACAATTCATCTTAAATTAAAATGATGCTTTTCTTTGACAAGGCAACACAATGTTCTTTGTCATGCAAGGAAATGTGTGGGTATACTTGTCAGTATAAATTTTCTAGCAACAGTAATAAACTATTCTATCATTCATTTTATTGCTGGAGAAAATAATCTTTTCTTATTCGTACAGATGTAGCATTTCCATTACTCCTTAAGAAAGACTTGGCAATACTTCAATCTGAGTGTTATTAGAAAACATTCTATTACTGCTTGGTAAATACATTACTTTCTTTTCCATTATACTTACCACTCTCCAAAGAAGGACACACTTTTATTATCCTGGTCTGCTCTGGCATAAGAACAGCCTACTTCAGAAATCTGTCCATCCACAAAAATAAGTGGCTTTCCACAGAAACACCTCTCACATGCACAATGACATTGCAGTGGCAGAGCTCACAGTATTTCTTTCACCATCCAGTCATAGAACCCCTAAACATGGTCAAAATAGCACAGATGTATAACTTGATTTCTAATTAGATATTAGTCAAGTTGCTATAATTGTAAAACTCTCCTAATTCATATGATATGAATGAATATTCCATGTTGACTGACATGTTGATATGTCTCTTCTCAGTACCGATTAGACAACAAAGCTTGCAGAAAATTTGTTCAGTGTTCAGTTTGCAAATATTTTGCTTTTAATAAAAGCTACGTAGCATTAGGGAGTGTGAGAAGGAGCTGGATACATTACAGTTCCAAGTGCACTCTGCAGTGTACCCCCAGCCCGCAGCCAAACAGCAAGATACTTCCTCAATGACACACACAGAAGGGAGGGAGACAAGTAGAACACACATGGCACTGTTTTGCCAATTTGATGTGCTCTCAGGTGACATATGCTAATTATCAGGGGTTCATATCAGAAATGTCACTGAGATACTGCCAGGCCTTTACACACTCTTCCATCTTGTCATGCTTTAACTCCAGGCAGTAAATAAGTACCAGGTAGTTGCTAGCTCAGTCCCTCCAAAACCCCTAGGTGGAGTGGGGAGGAGAATAAATAAAGCAGGGTTATCTCAGGGGTTGAGATAGGAACAGTTTAAAAAAATAAAGAAAAAATCAAGTAAAATTGTGATAATATTAATCATGATAACAATTAAAATAATAATTAAAAAACCCTCAACACACTGTAATGAAGAGGAGGAAGACACAGGAATAAAATTCAAAGGAAGGAAGTGATGCACAATACTGTTGCTCACAACCTACTGACTGATGTCCAGCATATCTCCCAGCAGTGTTCAGCCTCTCTCAGGCAGCTTCCCCTAGATTATATGCTAAGCATGATGTTCTGTGATGTGGAATACCCCTTTGGCCCATTTGGGTCACCTGTCTTGTGTGTGCATCCCCCCAGCTTCTTGTGCAGTTCTTCACTGGCAGAGCAAGAGACACTGAAAAGTCCTTGATTTACATGACACACTGCTTAACAAAAGCCAAAATGTCAGCACATTATTGACGTAATTGTCATTCTGAGTGCAAAACACAGCACTGGACCAGCTATTGAGGAAACCAACTCTATCTCAGCTGAAACCAGGACACATATAGGGTTTTTTTTCCTACTTTAATATAGACCACAACTTTGACTGCTGTGCTTTTTTTCTCTATATATCACTTTTGCTAAGTAGTTGCAAAGCTAAAAAAAAAAAAAGTAAGGAAGAATCTCATCCTCCCTTGTACATGCATTTATGATCCTGGACAGATCCAGCACTACAGACAGGGAAGGATAGGAGCCAATTTCCAATTAATATTGCCTGTGGTGTCAGCAATCTTCTCTTGTTGTTTCCTGATATCTATCACAGCTCCTATCCCTACCACCTCTCTGTAGATGTCCCATTTCTCTGTCTTTAGACATGCCTTCCAAGTGAACCTTTCTTATCTACAATGTGCTTCAAAACAGAACTATTTCTTCAGACTTTCCTATGTACATTGATTCTGCTTTCAGGACCACAATTCGCTCCAGATATATCACCTTAGAATAATTCATTCTCCAGAAGATGATAATAGCAAGGCATTGTGATCAATATCAATTAGCATCTATTCATAAATGAATAACAAATCAACAAGCCTTGTACTGTAAACAAAAATGGAGAATCCATCAAGGACTTCAGGAGGAGTAAAAAGATTAGGAGAGAAAGTCATACTAATTGAATACTTTTTTTCTCTTTCCCCAGCCCCTCTAATTATTGCCTATTTTGTAATGTGCATCAATATTTGTGTCCCTGTTTTGCTGCCTCACAGAACCGAACCTTACCAAAACTGGACTGCAGAAAGGACTGGTGCTCAGACAATACTAAATATATGTTAATATTATCTATATATCTATATTAAGATAATGTATACAATATAACAATTCTATTCAATTAAGATATCTCACAGAACTGCATCTTCTGTAGATCTTTTAAATTTTAAATTTTTCATCGTTTGAAAGCAATTGTTGTTCAGAAAATACACTGGACTTTGTGTTTACTTCTGTGTTAGGAAAATGTTTAACATGTTTGGGACTCCTTAAAGAATGAATATAATCACACAAGTACAGTGCTCTATGTATGTTTTGGCTGGGTCATACATTTCAAGAGAATAGAGTTCTCTTAGCCCAGTATAAAGAAACTTTCCATTGGTTGCATGAAAAAGGCAGGTAGTTGTCTGTCACTACTGAAGTGCTTTGGCTGAAAATACCTGCCTTAAGGCCAAAGAAATCTTAGTTACTACTGGAGACAACACAAAAGAGATGTCTTTAAGTCCTGTAAAAGGGAAGATTCAAAGAGGTACCATTATTTGGTAACACTAGCCTAATTTCGTAAATCTTAAACACACTTCCTTATGGAATACATTAACTATTAGAGATAAGGGGAAATGCTTAGGATGTGAAGCTCCAGGTGTTCTTACAGTGACACAGCAGTAAATTAATGCCATGGAGAACAGACACCGATATAATCACATATAACTTTCTACGTCAAGTACTGTGCCAATTACCTGTGTGGTGGCTTATGATTAAGTTAAAAAACAGAGATGATTCTTCAAGATTGTGGGTTAAAATTTGAGAATTTATGGATATAGGAAGAAGGAAGGTGCTAAAAGACACTCATGCTAAACTGTGGTAACATTACTACAATTTGTTTTTCAGAGAAAATGTCTTGCATGTCTCTTGGTTAAAGAATAAAATGAATTAGAGCAAATGTTTGGAAGAAGGACAGTGACAAACAAATAAAAACCTGCAGGATTCAGATAAGAAATGCATGAAAGAATAACATTATATAATTGCATATCTGAATAAATCTAAAACAGGAAAAGGAATAGATTTAAATTCTTTCAAATTTAGCTGTGTCAACATTTATAAAAGAAAAAAAACAAAACCAAACAACAGAGAAAAATTAATGTCATTCAAGCAAACCAGAGCAACATGGAACAGATAAACATTCGTATCAAGGATGTAATCTGAAAACAGGGACTTTCTCTATTTCTTTGGGGTTTTTTTTCTATATTCCAAAGTAAAAATAAGTTGTTTATTAGTAGTCAAGTGAAAAATTGGAGTAAATACTTCCAAAACCCTAATGACTATATTATCATCTGTATTGTCTTATATGCATCAAAACAAACAACAAAAACAAACAAAAAACCAAACCCAACCAAAACAACATAATAAAATTCATATAGAATTATCTCAGAGTGAATGTGCTATTACAGCTAAAATTAATTAAATCAAGATTCATTAGAGGTGCTTATCTTCTATAGATGTTTAAGTACAGTATAAGTAAAATTTTGTTTCAAATTTCTTGTATTATTTTGCTTTCTAGTGAATTATGATCTGCAGTAATGGCAAAAAAAAAAAAAAAAATGGTCCAAATCTTAGTTACTTACTTATCACTGAATCTGGTCAAGATGCTCTCATTCTTATTATTGATGATGAAAAAAAAATTCTAAAATAAAAACAGATGAGAAATCTAATACTGTTTTCTGAGTGAAATCTTGCTTTTTTTCATAGGTTGAGATGAACATAATCCAGAACATTATCTACATGCACTAGGTGCAACACAGAAGACAAAACATAAGAGACTACTCCCAGCTGGTGAAGAGTGGTGTGCATGAGCATCTATCCCCAAGAGATTTTCAGTGACATCTCACCATACACTTGCTGGACACAGGAACTAGCTACTGTATTACCTACCATCAGGTTTAAAAATTACAAAATTGAATTAATAATTCTTAGAAAGAAACACATAAGGATTAGTCTTCTGCTTTGAATTTGGGTTTGGTTGTTTGGGGTTTTTTTAGGCTTTTCTGGTTTTATCCAAATAGAATAATAGAATCATAGAATGGTCTGTGTTGGAAGGGGTCTTAAAGATCATCCAGTTCCAAACCCCATGCCATGGGCACAGACACCTTCTACTAGACCAGGTTGCTTGCAGTTCCATCCAGCCTGGCTTTGAACACTTCCAGGGATGGGGTATCCACAACCGCTCTTGACAATCTACTTCAGTGCCTCACCACCTTTGCAATAAAAAATATGTTCATAATATCTAACCTAAACCTACTGTCTTTTAGTTTTAAGGCATTTTCCCTGTCCTCTCACTACATGCCCTTGTAATTAGTCTCTGCCCATCTTGTGATCTCCCTTCAGGTACTGGAAGGCCACAATTGGATCACACTGAAGCCTTCTCTTCTCCAGACGGAACAATACCAATTGTCTCAGCCTTTCCTATAGGAGAGGTACTCCATCCCCCTGCTCAACTTCGTGGCCCTCCTCTGGACTTGCTCCAACAGGTCCATGTCCCTCCTGTGCTGGGACCCCAGAGCTGGAGGCAGCTCTGCAGGTGGGTCTCACCAGAGCAGAGCAGAGCAGAGCAGAGGGACAGAATCTCCCTCGACCAGCTGCCCACCCTGCTTGGGATGCAGCCCAGGACACACTTGGCTTTGTGGGCTGTGAGTGCACATGGATGGCTCATGCCAGGCTGCGACAGCTGGGTGGTTCTCTCCCCTTTTCCCATCCCCTCCCAGCCATGTGGTCCCTAGATATCCCAGCAAAGAGACACACACAGGCTGCAGGAAAGGGAAGAAGAGAGAGAGTTTATTCACATGGCCAGGGGTATTTATGCAGGGGTAAGGGGCTTTAGGTGATGTTGGTCACAGCCTATAGTATTCAAGGGTTAAGAACCAATGGGGAAAGGGTTAACAACGGACCAATAAGGGGGGTTTTCACATCGCCTGGCCAAGG
>JAWWMO010000314.1:0-14510 GCA_035047845.1 Dendrocincla fuliginosa | reverse complement strand
GGGGACAGAGCACGGTGGGTTTGGGGGACAGAGCACGGTGGGTTTGGGGGACAGAGCACGGTGGGTTTGGGGGACAGAGCACGGTGGGTTTGGGGGACAGGAGAGGATGGGTTTGGGGGAAGAGGACACGGTGGGACTGGGGACAGAACACAGTGATTTTGGGGACAGGAGAGGGTGGGTTTGGGGTAAAAGACCCCTCAAACATAGGCTGGTTTGGCCCCAGCGGGGTCAGATGGGGAGGGAACAGCCTGGCAGGTCCCCGTGGGAATCCAGCGGCTCCCGGGATGTGGGAAATGCTCCCTCGGGAGTGGGGGCCTCTCCTCGGGGTGAGGAGGGAGCTGCAAAGCTGCTGTTGTGTAACTGGGGAGGGAATTCCAGCTGGGGAGTCACATCCTGTCCCCCGAGGCTGATCCTGATGTCACTGAGGTTTGAAGGGACACTGTGCAGGGAGGAGGAGGAGGTGTAACATCACGCTGGGGCAATGGGCCACTGCAGGAATTCCAGGCTTTTATCCCCTGCTTCCTTTTCCACTGGGTTCTTCCCTGGGAGGCTGGGCAGGCCCTGGCCCAGGTTGGCCAAAGAAACCCCTGGAAGTGCCCAAGGCCAGGCTGGAGCACCCTGGGCTGGTGGAAGGAGTCCCTGCTCGTGGCAGGGGGTGGAAATGGAGGAGCTTTAAGGTCCCTCCCAACCCAAACCTTTCCATGTTTCTGTGATTTCAAGGCCTGTTGTGATCCTGAGCTGCCTGAGAAGGGAGTGGGAGGGGGCACAGAGGAACTGCTATCTCAAGGTTTGAGCTCCAGAAGACAAAACAAGGGAATGGAACGACTGCCACTTGTCCTCTGGTGATGCAGAGTCCTGGAGTTACTGCTGGGAAATGCTTGTTTTCCTGGAGCAAAAGAGTTAAAATTGCCTAAAATCCTGTTTTAATGAGCCATTCTAATCACTTGGAGATCTGGACTTGAGCCTTGTTTCCCAAGAGCTGCTGGAAATGAACTTGGAGGAGGGACTGTCTCTATATCCCTCTGTAAACAGGGCATTGGTGACCTCAGTGTGACCCCTGAGACCTGCAGGGCACCTCTGAGCACTAAAAATTATCATACTGGGATTTGTTTTCAACCCTGCTCTTAAAACCCCCAAACCCACAGGAACCTCATCCCAAGAACCTGGTTTGTCTTGCAGGTGGTTCCCTGGCCCACACCTGGCTTTGGGCCACGTGGGTTGGCAGAGGGCAGAACGTGCCCCTCACATGCAAATCCTTTATCTCTTGGCACCCAGAGCCAGCACTGAGGGCAAAAATAGCTGCTTTATCTTGTCTTCTGAGGCACGAGACAGCAAGAGCCCCAAAATGGGAACAGATTGTCCCACAGCTCCAGGTTACCTGTTTGGGTGGGATGGAGCAGCTTCTGCTGGTCACGGGACATCCTGGAAGTGCACAATTCTAGCTAATTGTTATTATAATTGCTGTCATTAAGTCAAGGGTTAGAGTTCAGCCCTGCCACCAAAGCTGGAAGCAGCTCCTGGCTGGGAAGAGGGATTGCATCAGTCCTGGAGAGCAGGCTGGTGTTGTACTCAGTTATCTGATCCAATAATTATCCACTGAGTTATCTGATCCCATAATTACCCCCTACACTAATGAGATTCCTGGAGGTGGGAAATCTCCTCCTTGAGGGCGTGTGTGGCCACAGGAGGTGTCTGTGCCAGGAGCTCTGGGTAGTTCCTGCCAGCCAAAGCATCTTTGGGGGAAGTTTGGTGGTTGTGGTGCTCTCCCAGCGAGGCCCTGGGTAGTGATGGCAAGAAAAGCCTGATGTTCCTCCTGGACTACCTGCAAGGTTCCACTTTGGCTATGGGAATGATGGAAATGAGCCCCAGGTGGACCTGTGGAGGGCCAAGAGAGCATTTTATTTGATATATGGCTTCTTAATAAGGCAAGCTGTGCTGGTGGGAGGCCACGTGGGATTTGCTGCCTCCAGATGGTCCCTCTGAGCACTTCCAGGGATACCTGGAAGCAAAGCTGCTCATCTGGACAGGTGACTGAAGTGCTCAAGGCCAGGTTGGAGCAACCTGGGCTAGTGGAAGGTGTCCCTGCCCATGGCTGGTGGTGGAACTGGGCCAGCTTTAAGGTCCCTCCCACCCCAAACAATTCTGTGAAATCTCAGGGTGTTTTTGCCTCCGCAGCCACAAACCCTGCAGTGCTCAGAGGCCCCTCTTTGGGAGGAAGTTGGTGAGATCTCTCTCTGCTGCTTCCTCTTTTCTCTGCAAACCTCCTGCCCAGGGGAACTGGGGCAGCTGAGCAGGAGCACGGGGTGGGGTACACCCTGTGCCAGGGCAGGGCAGGGCCTGATGAGTTACCATAATCCTCTTTTTGAGGGCCTTTGCTGTTGGAATCGCTCGAACCAAACCCCTTAGAAGAGCAGCTGCTGCTCTCCCAGGTGGGATCTCTCCTCCCAGAGCCTTTCCCATGGCCAAGGCCCTTCCCAGGGTGCTGTGGTTCCCTGTGTGAGTCTGTGAGATGAGAGGGCTGTGGAACAGCCTGTGCTGAGCATCTCTCAGCAGATTCACTGCTGAACATCCCAGTCTGGAGGCTGAGAAGGCAAAGGAGCTGGAGGTGTGGGGTGACCCAAGGGCTCAGCCTGAGCATTCCCAGTAGCTGGAGGGTGCCTGCATTGAGTAGCACTAACTGGATTCTTCATTTCTACCTCTAAAGCTGGTCTTATGTCCCCTACAGCTAATTGTGTTTGGTTCTCTCCTTCTCCCAAACTCTCCCCCTCTGCTCTCCAGCCCTGTCCATCCCACAGGCTCCTTGGACCCCGTCGGGCTGACGGCGGAGCGGCAGGTCCACCCCAGGGAGCACCAGCGAGGATTTCTGGGTGCCCTGTGCTCCTCCTGGTTTGTCTGACTCTTCCCTTCATCCCTTGTCTTGTGAGACCTCGTGGCTTCTGTGCCCAAATCAGCCCCTTCCACCTCGAGTGATCAGAGGGGAGAAGGGTCGCTGAGCACAGCCCAAACCCAGGTTAATTCTTCAGTCTTGGCCAAAAAACAGGTGGAACTGTGAAAATACCTGTCCAGAGGTGGTTAAATATGGGATGGGAAGGAGGAAAAGCAGGATGGAGAGCTCGTGGCTAGAGCAGGTGGTTCAGGAAGGATGATTTCCAGTGGAATGGGGGAATTGGCTTAGTCCAGCCAGACTAATATGAATCTAAACCACGCTGCAAATATTCCCCAAAAGTGCGTGTGACTCAACTCCTCCATCAGCAGCCTCTTGAGTCGCAGCTGAATTTCCTTTTCAGTCAAAGCAGTTCAAAGAGAAACTTCTTAAATAGCTGTTGGAACAGCTGCATGGGAGGGGGCTGAGCACTGTGGGGAGTGCTGCAGCCTGTGCCTGCAGTGGGCTCCAGAAACCACGGTGGGGGGACTGAGAGTGCTCAGCTTGGCTTAGGGAAGCTTGTGTGAGGAGAAGGCTCAGCCTTATGTAAGGGAAGCTTGCCAGAGGGAGGCACGTGGGCTTGTGCATTCATTTTAATTCTGAGCCACAGTATTCTGTGTGATCTTCCCTGCTTCTGCTTTGGAGCTGTTCTGCTCTTCTAAAGGCAGGTCTGAAAGGAGAGTCTTGGGCATGAAGAGGGTATTGATTTCAGTTTGAGTGTAAATGTTCAGAAATGAACTTTATCCTTTAGTGGGCTTGATCTGAGAAGTGCTTCTGAGTGTGAGGCTCTGGGAGGGATCACAGCTCTGTCCACCCTGACCCTCCAAACACCTGCCTGAAGTTGGAACTTCCCATTCAAGCAAGGAAAAAAGCACCAGGGGGGACTCACTGTGGAATTAGGGTGTGCTTGGGAGAGCTGAGGGAAGATCCCCTTTAAGAAAAGCCTCTGAGTCACACATGGATTCGTGTCCCCACCACTGCCAGGAATAGGTGACAGGGATAATCCTCCAAGCACAGGCACCTGGCTCTGATACCCTGGGGCTGGACCAGCTGCACTGACCCACCTGGGGACAGCAGAGGGTGGAAATGAAGGCTCCAAAAAGGCCAAGCTGCAACTTTAGGAAAGTTTGTTCCTATAGTAACTGGCAGGAGTTACATAAGAAATCCCCCAGGCTCCTGTGCCAGGCTCTGCAGTGCAAAGGTAGCTCTTCCTCCAAAATGCAGGGAGGTTTTCAAACCAACCAGAGTGAGGAGCAGCTTTGGTCTCCTACAGGTTGATCCTCAGCAGTGGCCATTCCATGTGCCCCAGGAAATCGAGGACAGGGTTGGAGCTTTGAAGAGAAACTGCCTCTGAGTGTGGGGCTGGATTTACCTGTGCTGGGACTGGACATTCAGTGCCCTGATAAACTCCTGGCCTCTATTTTTGGCAAAACTTGTCATTCCTTACTGGCCAGGCTATGCCTTTTCCTCAGGAATGTCGAGTGATGCTGTAAAATAGTCCATGTTTAGCTCCAGATATCGAGGAGATTCCCAATCAAGCAAAAAGTGACTCAAGACCTGCCACTCCTTCCCCTTTTTGGGGCTGTTTTGGGCACTTGGTGACGTCTAAAACCTCCACAGGTGAAATGAGATTGGAAAACAGAGCCTGAATATTTTTAATATGAAGTGATGAATTAAAAGCATCTTGTAAGGGATTGAATTCTATTTTATACCATCAAAATTCCACTTAGTGGTGTTAGGAGAGTGTCCACCCAGCTGCTGTTCACAGGTGCCTTTGGGCACAGGGATGGGGTTTGCCTTCTACTTGAATTTTATGTAATTCATGGAAATTCAGGCCTCCTTGAAATCTGCAACTCCTAGGGCTGACTGGAGTGTAGTTTTGCTTAAAAATGACACAGGAAATACATGGACTGCCTTTACAGATATATTTTTAGTCTGTGTCATCAATATTGGTGATGTCACCCAGTCTTCTTGCACGGATTCCTCTCATATCGGTGCTTGAAATTGTCCCTTTCACAGCTGATTCTTCTCAAGGAATAAACATCACTTTCCCCAGCAGCAGCAGCAGGAAGGACCCACCCTGCTGTTCCAGCATCTCTTCACTTCCTCCACCTCCCCATCTCTGCTGGTCTCACCACAGCCCTTCAGAGCACAAGATGGTAACACTGATAAGGTCTGCACTGAAAGCTGCACCAGTTCTGCCTTCAAAGCCACTGGGCCCTCAGATATTGGGCATCTGGGGCAAACTGCAGGATTTAAAGCTTGTTCTGAGAAGAAACAGCACCAGCTTGGTGGGGCTTGGCCAGGGAGGTGCCTCGTGGTTTGGGGAAGCAGAGTGGCCTGGCTGCCAAAACACCAAGAGGGTTCTTAAGGCAGAGCTGGAAACTGCTGGAAGGAATATTCCCAAGCCCTGGAGATGCTTCTGGCTCTTCCCTTCTCCTACAAATACTTAAGGCCTGTAATTACTGAGGGGGGGAAGAAAGAACAAAAACCCCAAACCAGCTCTTTTTTTGTTTCAAAGAGTGGCATAAAGTTGTGTTTTTGACACACCAGCCCATCCGAGGAGTTGCAGGTCTCAGGGAGAGCTGAATTTCCATGAAATGCAAAGAATTCAGGTGGGGGGCAAACAGCAGCCCTGTGCCCAGAGGCACCTGTGAACAGCAGCAGGATGGGAGGTCACACAGGCACTGAGTTGAATTCTGGGGGTGTGAAATGGAATTTTGACACCATTTAATCCCTCACAAGGTGTCTTGTACATCCCTGGGTTCCTGAAAGCTGCACGGGTCACTCTGGGGCTGCCACAGGTATTGGTGAGAAATGTGAGCTGGACCCATGACCCCTGCAGCAGGAGCCATGCTCAGGTCAGTAATTAACCTGTAATTAACCCGTGCTAATGACAAAAACAACCTGAGGTGAGCTCAGTGGGTTGGGAAATGGTGCTTAGTGTGGGTTTGAGCCCTGCAGGAGCCAGTCCCTGAAGAGTTGGACTCGATGGTCCTCATGGGTCCCTTCCAACCCACAATCTCCTGTGGGGCAGCACCATTTAGAGGTCTTGAGCTTGGCTTTAATTGGGTTTTTTAGAGCTTCCCTCCTTCCCCCAAGCTGCTGGAACACTGGGCTGCAGGACAGACACTTCCAGCCAAGAGCAGAGGAAGTTGTTTTGCAAGACAGGCTCTGTCACAGCTCCTTTGGGCAGCACAGCCAGTGAGTCCTTGAGCAATCTCCTTCCAGAATGAGGAAACCACAAGGCAAAGGAGGCTCTTGGATCCTTGGTTAGTTCCTCTTTTGGCCCTGCAAAAACTGGGGCTTTTCAGCTTGGCCTCTCCACGTTCCAGTGGGAGAATTTCCACCTCCCAGGGATTATCCTGCTCCAGGGAGAATTTCCCACCTGCCTTTGCCCAGGGAATGCCTGGGGGGTGCTGTATCCCAACAGTGTGAGTGGCATCAGTGAGCATTTTCCTGGGATTTTTGGGTGCTCCCAGGCAAGGATTGCTTGCCCTTGGAATATTTCAGTAGGCCCTGAATAGTGATGCTCTCTCCTTCCTGCCCATGAAAGCAGCTATTTTTTCCTGACCCCCCCCACCCCTCTTTCTGCAGCCAGCTTCTGTTTTATTTTTAAATGCCTTCTGGAGGGTTATTATTGCAGAAAGTTGCAGGAGGAGCCTGAGCCAAAATGTAGGGCCCGAATAAAGGGTGAGGAGTGAATCCCTCAGGATTTCTCAATTCAAACCACTCAGGGGTGTGAACTCAGGGCAAGTGACTCATTTTGAAGTGGGCTCCTCAGGCTCTGCTGGGGTTTTAGAGGGAATTGGGAGCCTTTTCAGTAATTCAGATCATTCAGCAGCCCTTGTGGCATTAATGGCTCCGATGGGAGCTGGAGCTGCTCTGACCAGCCTGGTATGTGGTGTTTATTTTGACAGGCTGGGATATAAAACAGGCTGTGGAAGTGTCTCCTGGAGCCCTGGCTGAGCCTCTGGATGGTGCATCCTCACTTAGGAATCCACTCAAGTATTCAGTGCAGCTTTGTGGAGGCAGAACTGGCAGAGCAAGGGATGCTTTGAAGCTCGTGATCTCCCTGCAGCCCCTGCCAGGCTGGGAATGGATCCCAGGGTGGTCTGAGCAAACCTCAATGTTGTGCCAGCACTGAGGGGGTTGCTGGGCTCTGAAACCTCTTTGGGTTCTTCCTCAAAGCTCGTGTTTTCTTGGATTCAGGAAGGGTTTGGGCAGGTGTGAGGTGAGGCACAGGGGCACGAACATCAGGATGAACTTTGCCCAGCAGGGTTGCTGCCAAGAGACTTGTTTTCCATGGCTGGTAAAATCAGCCCTAATGCTGCAACCCGAGTGCTGGCAGCCCCAGGAATGGCTGGTACTGGTTGTCACTGGAGCAAACTCCCAGTTTCCCAGATGGGAAGGGAGTTTCTCTTTCACCCTTAAGCTCTGGTGGCTCTGAGGGTGCTCAGCCTCAAGGGAACTGTTTTTGTAGCATTAACCAGAGTATTCACGTGAGGAGCAATTTCTTTAATGTTTCTTTCTAGTGGTTTAACGAGCTTAAACTTTCTGTTCCCGTGTCCTCAAACCTCCTGGAGGTAAATCCATGACTCCCTGCCCCTGGAGGGTCACTGTGAGCACTTAGTGGTGAGTGTCAGGGTGTGCCCCAGGGCTGCAAGGGGTGATAATGCTGCAGGGCAGCTCTAGCAGTGCTCCCTAATGCTGCTCTGTCCTTATTTACTGCTACAAAACCAGTTTGCTGTCAAGAACTTTCCCCTTGACTTCAGCCTGAAGTCCCTGAAGTTTCCCCCAGCCTTGGCTTGGTTGTGTTTTGGGGGAGTCAAATGCTGCAGCATGTGATGGAACTCACATCTGGAAATACCCCCTGGGGCTTTCTCAAGTCTGTCACCTGGAAAACAGATGTGAAACTGTGGGGAAATCCCTCCCAAAGCTCTGCCCAGCCCGACCTGAGCTGGGCCCTTCCCCAGGAGATGTTTTAGTGGCAGCTCCTCCATCGTGGCCGCCGAAGAGGGAAGTGAGAGGTTGTTGACATCAAACCCTCCCTCTGGTGCACGAAACAAGGGCTTTGTCAGAAATTTAAAGGTTGAAATATTGGTTTAGCTCAAGCTGGTGGTGCAGTGAGAGTGTGTTTGAGCATGTGGCATCAGAGCTGACCCAACCAGGGCCTCTGGGCTGGCTGCAGACCTGGGCAGTGCTTTCAAAAGCCACCCAACCACCCTGTTGAGTGGCTCTAGAGCCACCCCCGTGGCAGAGGGCAGGCTGGGCTCTGGTATAAACAACCCCACAGCCCCAGCTTCCTGCACTCCATAGATCTGGAGGCTTTCTTGGGGCACCTCGTGGCCCTGCAAGGACACCCAGCCCCAGCTGGAACATCAGCAGTGAGGAGCTCCCCCCTGGTTGTGTAATGTGTTTATTGCCCAAGCACTTGCTGGGAGGATTTTGGAAAGCCTGGGTATTAATTTTTTGGAAATATTCCCTGGCATAACGAGGCTCCTCCGCACTGGGGTCCCCCAGGGCTGGGCTTTAGGAGTGCAGCTGTTAGTCCTGAGCTCAGGCCTTGCTGTTCCAGACCTGCCTCAGCACTGAAGTGACACTGAAGTGACCCTGAAGTGACTCTGAAGTGGGAGGGTGGCACTGCACCCCTGAGTCATGCTCATGGTGGCATCGTGGGGTGGGAGGTTGTGGTGGCTTGAGCTGGTCCATGTGACAACAGTGAGCTGATTACTCCAGCCTGGCTGTAGTATCTGCCTATTAATCCTTTTAGTCCTATAAAGGCTAAATATATCCAGAGTTTAAATGTAACCTTGAATCTCATGCTTAATCCTGCCCACGGTCTCACGTTAGAGCCCTCGAGGTGTGGCTGGGAGGGAGTGCCATGTGGAAACCACTTGAGGGATCCTGGCTGACACTGCCCAAGGCTTGTATTCCAATTCCTTACTTTTTAACATGCTGGAGTTAGGGATTTTGCCTTGATTGAGTCAATCCTAGATTTTGGTGGGTATAATAAATGAACAAGGGGCTGTTTTTAATCAGGCCCTTACCAGGAGCTGTTCCTATACTGGGCAGTGAATTCATCAGGTCCATTAAATTAATATTGTTCTCAGGGGCCACTCCTGAGTGAAAAAGCAGCAAGTAATGGCAGGGAAGGCCGGAAGACTTAATAGTAAAACCTTTTTTAAAGTCCTGAGTTCCCTGGAACAGGTCCTGGAGGTAAGTTAGGGGTTGTCCTGGAAGGCTCTGTGAGCCACAGGTCGCATTAACAGCACCAAATCCCTCGGGATACTCCAGGCTTTCCCCATAAACAGGAGTTAAACTGTTACCAGCATATCTAGGGACTCAAATACAGCACTGCTTTTTTAGGGCTTTGAAATGACACTTTCCCCCTCTTCCCCCTCCCACCTCACTCTCATTAGCTTTAGGCTTTGCTATTTTAGCAGTGGCAAGACAAGGCAGGAGAACTCTCCATCCTCAATAGTGCCTGGAAAAGGGGCTGGCACAGATTACTGGGGGCTCTCAGGTCCCTAATTCAGGCTGTGGCTTCACTTTGGTCACTTCCCTGTGCATGGTGACACCCAGCTGGGTGGCACCTGGGCACCCAAAGTGGGGCTGCCTGGAAGCTCCAGCCAGGGGGGTTAGTTTGGAAAAAAGGAGTTTTAAAATGCTCCTTCCAAAGCTGCTCTTCCTTCAGCAGGACTGAGGGGCTGGTCCTGGCTGGGAGAGGGGCTGTGACCCCCTGGGTAATGCCCTGCTGGCAGCCTGGGTGCAGGGAGGAACTCTGAGCTTGTTAATCTTTCCCTTGTGGTTTCTTTTCCCCTGGCATGATCTCCCTTCCACACCTTGGAGCTCTCCTGCCTGCCCCAGCTGCATGCAAACCGGGAACCTGGTTGGAATGGGAATTCCACTCTTGGAGCTGTGGAAACTGTGGAGTGAACTGATCAAGGGTCTTGTGCAGGGATTGCAAACTGGGGCTCCACGTTTTGGGGGGGCCAAACCCCGGGCTTGGAGCTGCTCTCCTGGCTCAGCTGGGCCTTCCTGCATGAGACCGAGGAGATTTGATGGTGCAGTTCCCATGCAGAGGACGTTTTGCTGCTATTCCTGCAGCAGTAGGGAATGTTCTGGAGCTGATTCCACTGCAGTGAGGTTATCTGAGAAAGAAGGGGAAAAGCAGGAGCAGAGACTTCTGTTGAAATGACTGTTACATCTGTCTAAGCAGAACTCAGGGGGTTGTGGTGTTGTTTTCTTCCCTCTTCCTCTTAGAGTTGTTTGTTTTGTGTAGATGGAAGAGGGAGGCAATAAATCTCCAAGTATAATGATTTCAACATCCTGCTGCTGCCTAATTCCAATTTCTGCTCTGGATGGGAATGCAAACACCTCAGTCCCAGTTCACTTGGTACAGTTTCTGAGCTGCTCAAGGCAGGCAGGGGTTGAGCTGGTGGCAAACACCCGTGTGTCTTTGCAGGGCCACGATGGGCCTCGTGGAACATCGGCGTGTTCATCTGTATCCGCTGTGCTGGCATCCACAGGAACCTGGGCGTTCACATATCCAGGGTCAAGTCTGTCAACCTCGACCAGTGGACACAAGAACAGATCCAGGTAACGAGGGTGGAATCAACACAGTGGGGCTTCAGAAACCTGGGAGTAAACAGGGCCTGAGGAGCCCAAAGATGTGGGAAGTGCAGCAGGAAGGAGATAGCCAGCTTGGTTGTGTTGGCAGGGCAAATGTCACCTTTTCAGGCTCAGCAAACATCAGAGGGGAAAGGCAAAGGAGCTGCAGGTTCTGTTAAATTGCCAGAGGCTGCTGCTGTGGAGCTGCTGCCCACCTTTTCTCCTTGAGGTTTCCAGGACTCACATCCTGCATTTCCAGGATGCTAATGTGATATTTACCTTGTCTTTCACTAAAGACTCTGCTGTGGTGCTTGGAATTGGCTAATTGGGCAGGAGGGGGTTGGAGCAGCTGCCTCAGGATCCCCCTGGCAGCTGAAGAGTGGCTTTGGGTGCAGACAGAGCTCAGAATTCCACAGCAGCCTGGAGCTGTCAGGGCTGTGTGTGAGAGCTTTGGGGTGTGTGCAGGCACCACTTCAGGGACTCTTTTGCTTTGCAGTGTGTGCAGGAGATGGGAAATGGCAAAGCAAACCGTCTCTATGAAGCCTTCCTGCCCGAGAACTTCAGGAGACCTCAAACAGACCAGCATCCTTTCTTCAGGGGAAGACATGGAGCCTGTTCATCCTGGAGCTTTGGAGCTGCACTCCTTGCAGAGCTGAACAGGAGCTTGAGCTCTGAGGATGAGCCCTCTGAGCCTGGCCATGGAGCAGGGGGGGAAGGATTGGTGCTGAGCTCTGGGGGTGGAGAACTGGGACACCAGTGTCACCACAAGAAGTTATTCCAGACTTTAGAGCTGTGGGAAGTGGGAGAGTTGGCTTTCAGAAGTGCTGAGTGTTTAAAAGGCTCAGTGGAGACCTAATTGTGGCCTTGAGTGCCTGAAGGAGCCACAAAGATGGGAAGGGACGTTGGACAAGGGCCTGGAGTGCCAGGATAAAGGGAATGGTTTCCCACTGCCAGAGGGGTGGTTAGGTGGGATCTTAGGGAGAAATTCTTCCCTGTGAGGGTGGACAGGCCCTGGCACAGGGCAATTGTGGCTGCCCCATCCCTGGAAGTGTCCAAGGCCAGGTTGGAGCAACCTGGGCTGCTGGAAGATGTCTAAGGGGGTGGGAGTGGATGGGCTTTAAGGTCCTTTCCAACCCGACCCATTCTGGGTTTTTATGATAAAAAGGTTTAATGCTTCTGGAAACTTCCCTAAAAAACCCCACAGGAGCATCTCTGCACCATCACTTGTCTTAAATTGGTGCCAGAGGTGCTTTTTTGTGTGCAGGATCGAGCTCTGGCCACTGTAATCTGTGCAGATGACATGGAGTAAATATAACACAGTGGAGAAAACACACTGAGAATCCAAGCCCTGGTTTAATGTACCTTTTATAGCACTGTCATGTTTGGAATAACCCAAGGGCAAAAATCGAGCAGTGAAAGGAGTTTGGATCCAGCACTAAATTATTTTAAGAAAGTTACTGCTGGAAATGCTCTTTAAACAGTCATTAGTTTAGTTACAGCCTGTACCTTGTACCTACATGTCAAATAATACTATGCAAGGCTTCTCTTCTGGCCTCATTTGTCTTTAACGAGCTGCTGCAGAGCCGTGGAGAGTTTCATCCGCGATAAATACGAGAAGAAGAAATACATGGACAGAAGCATCGACATCAACGCCTTCAGGGTCAGTCTCTGCTCACCCCCTGAGTGGGGGTGAGGGTGTGAGGGGGTGTCTGTCTTGGGAGGAGGCAGTGCCTGTGTGACAGTGCTGTTTAAACGGCCCCTGGATTAGTGACTAATCCCTGCTCCGGGCTGGTTGCACTCAGTCACGGAGGGAGGGTTTAAACTGGAGGAGACTGGGAAGGGTCTTGTCCAGTTCCTGCCTCAGAGCAGGACAAATGCAAACCTTTAGCCCAAATACAGCTCCTCACCTGCATCTGAGGGACTTTGATCATCATGTATGAACCATCTCTTGGTGTGATATTGAGCTTTGAGCCTCATCAGTGCGTTTTTCCTTCCAGAAAGAAAAGGATGACAAATGGAAAAGGAGTAACGAGCCTGTGTCGGAAAGAAAACTGGAGCCCATCATCTTTGAGAAGGTGAAAATGGTAAGAGCAGAAGGGCTGGTGGTGGCTCTGCTGTGGAGACCCCTCAGGCAGAGCACAGGGATCCAGCCTGCTCTGGGAGCATTTTTCTGGCCTCAGGCCCAGCAGTGGGTGCTTTGAGTCACTCTGGGGGTGGGAGCTTGTTTTCCTCTGCTCACCCAGATATTAAGCAGATGTGCTCTGCCTTGCACTGCAGAGCAGATTGGAATCCAGCTATTCCCTGCTCAGTTTTCCAGCCTGAGCAGCTCCTTTTCCCTGGTTTAGAGCCTGCTTGAATTTGACAGTGGGCTCTGACCTGTTGGGACAATAAAACAGCTCTGTAATATTCACTCTGAAATTCTCTTTTTGGATGAGCAAAGAGAATTTCACTTTCATTTTCCACTCCTTTCACTTAAGTCCACTGAAAAAAGAAAAGGATTTTAAGGGTTAATCTCTTGAAAACCTCTGACATACCAAACTAAACTCAAAATGTGATCAAGACCTGTGGTGTTCTTTTCCCCCCAGCCTCAAAAGAAAGACGAAATGCAGCAGTCTAGAAAAAGTTCTCCTAAATCTGAGCCAGTAATGGACTTGCTGGGACTTGGTAAGAGCCTCTCCAGCCCTATTGCCCTCATTTTAGAGACTTGATAGACCATCTGGTGAATTTGATGAGCTTTTAGTGCTGATTTTCCCTGTCAGGTGGACAATAGGAACACTGGAGTGTTCTGCTTGAAGTGCTCCAGAGCAGCCCAAGCACAGCCCTCAGTGCTGCAGCAGGAAGAGTTTTCCTTGTGTTTTCCTTTATGCTGGAGCAGTTTTGTGCCTGAAGTGACACAGGAGCAGCTCTGCTGGGGCTCCCACTGGGGCTCTGGGGTTAATAGGACACACAGGCCACTTCCTGAGTCCTGCTCCAGTTCCCCCTGTGCCCCAGAAGTGGCCACGTGGGTCAGGGCACTGGGTTGGGTGGCACATTGACAAGGAGGTGCCCCCCAGCCCAGTGTGGGAACACCCACCACAGCTCCATCTCTCCCAGATGCTCCTGTGACAACCCCTGTCACAAATGGCAGGCCCAGCAGCTTGGAGAAGGACCTGGACCTCTTTGCATCCGTGGGATCAAGTGCAGACTCCAGGAAGGTGAGCAGGGAATGTTGGTGCTTGGCAGAGCTTGGTTAGGTCATAGAACCACGGCATAATTTGGGTTGGAAGGGACCTTAAAGGCCATCTAAGTCCTTGCAGTGAGCAGGGACATCTTCCAGTTGCTCCAAACCCTGTCCAACCTGACCTCGAACACTTCCAGGGATGGGAATTAATTCCTAAAATATCCTCCTTAATCTAAATTTGCCCTCTTTCATGTTAAAGCCGTGACCCCTGGGCCTCCCACGTGTCCCTGTAGAGAGCTGCTGGGCTGAGATGGTGATCCCTGGTGCCCTCCCTGGTGCTGGATGCAGATGTTGCACTAATCCTGCCTCTGTCTCAGGTCATTGGCTCTATGCCAACCTCTGGAAGTGCCGGTTCTGTTCCCGAAAACCTGAACCTCTTCCCTGAGCCGGGAGGCAAAGGGGATGAAGTGGGGAAGAAACAGCTCTCCAAGGACTCAATCCTCTCCTTGTATGGCTCCCAAACCCCTCAGCTGCCTGCCCAAGGTACCACAGGGCTGAGCTATTCCCTGGAAAACACACTTGGCATGGGGGTGTCCTGGAAGCTGACAGAGATGTGGGAATGGAGGTGATCCTTGAGAATCCCGGAGTGGTTTGGGGTGGGAAGGACCTTAAAGCTCATCCAGTTTTCCCCTTTGCCATGGGCAGGGGCACCTCCCACTGGCCCAGGTTGCTCCAGCCTGGCCTAGGACACTTCCAGGGATGGGGCAGCCTCAGCTTCTCTGGGCCAGGGCCTCACCACCCTCACAGGAAAGA
>JAWWMO010000313.1:0-14585 GCA_035047845.1 Dendrocincla fuliginosa | reverse complement strand
GCCCAGATGTTGCAAGAGTCATGTTCCCAGCCTGTGGGTGAAAGGGTTTTTCACCTGGGAGGGACAGGTTGTTGTCCGTTGTTTGCTTTGGTAAGACATAGCAGAGTGGCTCAGGGAGCTGGCTGGATACAGCCGGGAATGAAATGAAAGGAACTCCATTCAGATTAATTTACTCTGCATGTTTTGAAGCGGTGGTACTTGGAAAAGACCTCATATGGTATTCCTTATGGAGGATTATCCCCAGTACTTCTTGGTGTTGAGTAAAGGAATACGAACTTAGCACTGGTCAAAACTTTGATATTGAGTGAATTTCTTTGTTTCAGTCCAGAGCCTGAACTGACATCCAATAGAGAGAGGCCTCTGAGACCATGGAGATTAAGCTGGAATTTACCATATGGTCCTGGAACCGTCAGCCAATTCCTCCAAGCCTGCAGAGGCAAAACCAGATTCCTATAGTCTGAACCTGGAACTGAGAGCCAGTATTTCCTAAAATACGTAGACCGACCCAAAACTGTGGACTCTGAAAGCAGTAACAACAGTTGAGAGCTCCAAGACTGTTAGAGTCCAAACCCAGAACTGAAAGCCAATAGCTCCTGCAACAATTGAGACAAAAACAGACCTGCAGATTCCTAATCCAGTACTGCTGAGGCTGCCCAGACTGTAGCAACTCAACAGGAACCCTAAAGTTGGAACCCAGAACTCTCAGCCGTTACCTCCAAGACTGCAGAAATTACATCAGAACTGTATCATCCCAACCCATAACTGAGATCCAATATCTCCAAGACCACAGAGGGTAGACTGGAACCATAGTGTCTTTACCTGCATGTCAGAGCTGATACCTCCAAGACCATACAAACAACACCAAAACCATCAAATCCCAATCCAGAACCTACAGTCAATACCTCCAAGACCACAGGGAGGCAGTCAGAAACAGGTAGTCTGAACAAGGAACTGAGAGCTGATCCCTTCAAAACTGTAGAGAATAAACTGTAACAATATGTCCTAGTTCTGGAAAGAACTAAGATATCTATGTTGGCCAAGAGAGAAAAGGAAAGGCCTTCTTCCCCCAAGAAGGCCAGAAAAAAAAAAAAAAAAAAAAAAAGAAAAAGGAAAAAAGGAAAATAGCCCTTCTCCTTTAAATTTAGAACAAAACCTGTGCCAGATGATCTCTCTCACAGGCAGCACTTCTCCCAGTTCACTGACTAGAGACTGATTAAAGTTACCAAATGGTAGGTACAGCAGTCCCAAGTCAGTTCCTGCAGGGTCGATGGAGGGACAACAGGAGCTCTGTCTCCGTGACGCAGAAATAGGCGAGTTCTCTTCCTCACGGCAGCTCCCACAGTGAGCACGGCCCCCACAGGCGAATGGTCAAATTAGAGAGAGGCACAGTCCGGATTCTCCCGTGGTGCCATACTAGTGTGTTCCTGTCCTTGCTCCCTCCGCTGAGCCCCTGAGCCTGTGCAGAAAATGCAGAAAGCCCAGCAGCTTTTCCCCACCCGAGCCCAGAAGACTGGAACAAAAGGTTCTGGCCTGAGTCATTACATTGGGATATCAATATTCATTAGTTCCTTTTGTTATCCATCTTCACAGGAGTTAGGCATTGGCTCCAACCTTTTTGGGAGGAATTCCAACAAGATGCTGAAACTATAACACCATACTATCTGAACTGTCAGAGAGTCCTAATCCAGAACAGACAGCTGATACCTCTGATTCCCTAGAGACGAAACCAGCACCACAGAGCCTGAACCCCAAGTCCAATGTAGATACCTCTGAGACCACAGAGATTAAACAGGATCCACAGAGTCCCAACTGTATTAGGGACCAGAGCCATATTTAGGGCCCTGTCATAATGGGTCTGTGGTTGTGCCCATTGATGTGGTATGAGACAATACTGCATACTTTCACTGTGGAAAACTCAACCTTGGAGAAAGAAACATTAATGCAGCACCGAACTGCTGAGAACTTAGCTTCTGACAAAGGAACAAATAATAAATTTGCTTTGCTACCTCAGCTGTGTTTCAGCATCTTCTATTTTGTGTGTGGGAATCCTCCTGAACCCAGAACAAATTAAAAAAAAACCAAACAAACAAAAAAAAAAACCAAAAAAATAACAACAACAAAAAAAAAGAAACCCACCAAAAAAACCCTCAAAGAAAACAAACCATCAAGTAGACATAAGGCTAAAAGTCCCATCTTGGCTATGACATCATATGATAATCCACTTTCTCACTGTGCTCCTCCAGCCTCTTCTGTTCACCTCTTCTTGACATCCTGTCCCCCTGATACTGACAAGAAATTATTTACCAACCTCACCCCAACGCACAGGGAGAGCTCAACCATTCCAAAATTGTCACATCTCTTTAGGCAAACCATCTAGTGTTGAATGGCAGATCAGTGTTGACATTCTTGAAGGCTAACTTCAAGGGCCAAACCCAAACCACACACATCATCACCCAAAAACTTCACTCTACTCCCTGCACACAGACTGGCAAGACTCTCAGGGATGACTCTACAACCATTGTCTCCAGTGCCTTAGCGTTTTGACAGGCTAACTGTCTTTCTACTACCCCTGCCTCCAAGTCTACACCTCAGGGCAGAGGAGTTCCAGGATCAACACAAATTCACACAACACATTTTGCTACAAATGGTGTGATGCAATGAGGAGACAAAAGCCTCGATGAAAGAAACAACCACCAAAATGGATGTGCTGCCATGCAAGAGGGCCAGGGATACAGTGAGGATGAACAGAGGAGGCTCGGAGGAGCCTGAGGAAGATTCTAACTTGTCACAAGAACTGCCTGGCAAAATGACAAAGATGGATATGAGAGAATGCTACATATGGCATCCTCTTAGATTCTGAGCAGTCCTGGTTTATTGTGAGGGATGGCAGTTCAGGACAGTTGAAGATATGGCCTGGAACAAAGCTGTAAAAGACATCTGACTGCAAGTCAGAGACACAATTCCAAAGAATCTCCAAGCTTGCAAATCAAGGAACTGACAAGATCGACACTGGGCCAAAGAGGGAAGACCTTCAAGACCCTAAGGATAACACCTGATGCTTCCAAAGAGGCCCTTGAGGGCACAACACAAAGAGATCCCATCCCAGGGACCCAAATGACACAAAACACACAAGACAAAGCACAGTACACAGACTGGAACTGCTCTGCCCTGCACACCCCACCTCAATGAGGAAAAGTGAACTAAGTTCCCTTGATCTGTCCTAAGAACCACTTATGGCATACTCTCTTCATTAGACCAACTGAAAAAATCCCTCCTGCCAAGGCACAAACTAGGACATGGCTCCCATCCACTCTCCGGGTCAGAGCCCTTCACTTATCTTTCAGGTGGCTGGAGATTTAAATCCATCTGCGATGCAAAGGAAGGCCACCATGGTTTCTGGGAGGTTCCTGCAGTTCCTGACATATTTTCTTTGTCAGCTAAAAGAAAGGAAACCCAAAATCAAGCCCTGTGTAACTGCATCTGCCAAACACAACAGCTTCACTACTCACCCTGTCCTAACTGCACAGAGGTTCTTGCACCACTGCCTTCAGTCACATCTATGGCTGTTTGGCACACCTGGAATACAGAGAGAGAAAAGTTAAGTGGCTTTTCTGAACATTCAATGGGTCCATGTTCCTCCTCTCTACCTCCCTGATGCACCTGAAAGTCCCCTGAAAGGTTCCTCTTTTTCCAGATGTTCCTGAGCTCTCCAATACTTCTTAGGGATTCCTCACAAGGTGAGCCGAAGACCGCCAGATCCCATGGACTAGTACATTTGGATACATGTGCAGAAAAAAAAGAGTATAACAGTGTTATAGTTTCAACACTCTGTTGGAATTCCTTCCAAAAAGCTTGGAGCCAACACATTGGTGTCGGTAAAGATGGTTAACAAAGGGAACAATGAATATGCATATCCTGATGTTAACTGCTTTAGCCAGAGCCTTTTGTTCTGATCTCTCCCCAGGTCAAGAAGGGGAGGGAAGATGGGCTCGGGGGGAGGTGGGGGGTGGGGAAGGGGTCGGGGTTTCTGCACAGATCAGGACCTCAGTTCTCGGCGGAGTGAGCAAGGACAGGGACACACTGATTCCAGCATCACTGGATAATCTGGACTGTGTCTTCCCCTCCCTAACTCGACCATGTCATCCATGGGCAATTGTGGGCACCACAGAAGCTGCTGTGAGGAATGAGGGAGAGAGAGCATGCCTGTTTCCTGCCCCTACAGAGATGGGATTTGTGCTGCTTTCTTTCGACATCAATTTCTCACGGAAGCTGACCTGGGGGCTGTGCCTGCCATCTCACCAGAGAGAGAGCCCAGGCGGCCAGGCGCAACATCTCCACCTGCTGTCTGTACATATAACTGCAACCCCTGAGAGGGAGCCCAGCAGCTGAGGCGCAGCATCGCCACCTGCTCTCTGTAGATATAATTGCATTCCCTCCTTTTTTATGGGGGTAGCCAAAAGACATTTTAACTGTTTGCCTTCTCGTTTGGGGGCAGGAGTGGGGGTTATTACAAACTGTTGTTGTTTGGCTCTTTCTGGATATATATATATGTGTATTGTGGTTAAGAACTGTTATCCTTTTCATATACATATATATTTCTAATTAAAGTTATGTTTTCTAAATTTAAAGGAGAGGGATTATTTCTTGGCCGACAGAGATATCTTAGTTCTCCCCTTGAACTAAGACAAACAGTCACTCAAACACTAAAAAAATCTCATTGCAGTGAGAATAAAAAAAAACACTAGCAAAGAGAATAAAAATCTAAAAAGGACACAAACCACTACTTTATCAGTTGGCATTCATCCAATACTATGAACGTATTTTATTACAGTATTAGCTAGTAGAAAGGGAATTCAAGGGATACAAAAAGGGAAATAAAACATTTGTTTCCTCGGTTGCTTCCTATCAATAAATTGTACTTACCTATACAGACAGGCCAGGGCTACCAGGATCTGCAGAAGCTGGTCAGTACCCATGCTGAGTGGGCATCCCCGTGAAACAACACAGTGTCCATGGTTGGATGAGTATCCCTCAGCTCAGCAGTCCTGGCACCTCATTTTATCAGCTCTATATTGCACTATGTAGGGCCAGGACGTAGTATAAGGTGATGCTGGAGTGGCAGCCAAACACTGCCTATTCATTACCTAATAGTAACAGTCTGTGCATGCCCTACTGTAGGGCAAGGTGTGAACAACCTCTGCCCACATAATCCTCCTCTCACCCTCATCTTTCTCACCCCTGTATACAACCTCTACCATTGTATTTCAAGGATTTTTGTATTTATCTTGTAGCATGGAGTCAAGCCAAGGAGGAACTCAGCTATAATAACAGGGAACATCTAGTTAACTTTGCTAAAAATGGAATGGACCTTACAGTTAATTTGTGCAATGAAGTTACATTGTACAACACTCTGGCTGGTTTCACATCCTAATAAAATTATTTTCTCATCCCTCTATACTCCACTGATCATCTAAATCAAAAATACCCTCCTCACATCACATCAGACTGCTCGCTCAAGTGTTGCTGCACGCCTCTCAGTGGACAGATCGCCACTGCAAAAAACCCTCAAAAAACACAGAGGCTGAGGTGCTGTTAAGAGTTTCAAACCTAAGTTGGAATTCCTTCCAAAAAAAAGCTTGGAGCTAACGTCTTAGTGTCAGTAAAAATGGTTAACAAAAGACACAAAGGATGTGCGTATCCTGATGTTATCTGCCTTAGCCAGCATTTTGTTCTGATCTCTTCCCAGGCTGAGAGGGGGAGGAAGACGGGCTCGGGTGGGGGAAGGGGTCGGGGTTTCTGCATTTTTCTGTGCAGGTCAGGAGCTCAGCTCTCAGCGGAGTGAGGAGGACAGGGGACACACACTGTGATCTCGGCATCACTGGATACTAGATTGTGTTCCTTTTTGCCCTTCTCCAGCTCGACTATTTTCATCCATGAGCGATCATAAACACCACGAAGATTGCCGTGAGGAAAAGAGGAGGGAGAAAGCCCTGTTTCCTGACCCTGCGGAGACAGGATTGTTGCTGCTTAGCTTTCCCATTTCTCACGGGAACTGACCTGGCAACTGCCCGCCATCACCCTGAGGGAGATCCCAGCCAGCTGGGCGAGACATCACCACCTGCTGTCCGTAAATATAACTGCAACCCCTGAGAGAGAAGCCAGTGGCTGAGGCGCAACATCGCCACCTGCTGTCCATAGATATAATTGCATTCCCCCCCCTTTGGGTTTGGGGGGGGCAGCCAAAAGGCCCTTTAACTTCTTGTTTTGTCATTTGGGGGGGAGGGGTTTATTACAAACTGTGGTTGTTTGGTTCTTTCTGGATATATATATATATGTACTGTGGTTAAGAACTGTTATCCTTATATATGTATATATACATATTTTTCCTAATTAAAGTTCTGTTTTCTAAATTTAAAGGAGAGGGATTATTTCTTGGCCAACATAGATATCTTAGTTTTCCCTTGAACTAAGACAGGTGCATACTGACATACCTTCTCATAGTTCATTGTTGCAGCATAAGTACCTGAGGCTGTTTTACCTTGACCTCTTATGGGACAGACCTTCATCACATTGAGCAGACAGTTGTAGGGTTGTGTACCACTTGTGGAAGAAGGAAATTACAACAGTTGTGCATAGATTGACCCAATAGAGAGCACCGTAAAAATAATATCACATTCAGTCTGGGAGTCAAATTCTCCCCTCCCTGGCCTAGCCTCCTGTGCCAGGACCCTGCAACAGAGATTTCATCCCCTCTGGAAACTGAAAAACAAGAAGCCACAACATAAAGGACTCCTACAGACAAAACTGACTTCTTTCCTCCTGTGGTGGTTTAGGGTTCTCGGTTTTGGTCTAGGCCTTCCCTGGTAACAAGGTCATAACTAAGGAAGTATTCAACATCATTCCTTCATGTAATCAGGGTTATATAAGGTGAGGAGGAAGGTTTCCTGTCTCTCTCTCTCCCTTCCTTTCATGTGCTTGGAGGACATCAGGTCTCTGTGTCAGCTTAGCTCTTATCTGTACGAGCTAAGGCCTATCTGAGAAGCTGTTGTCCCAGCTGCACAGAGGTGGAGATTTCTACTGCTTCTCTTGAGGGAAGTTTGGTGAGATTTTATTGTACTAGTTACTTATTGAGCTTTTCCCTGAGTTTATGAGTGTGTGTATCTGTTTTGTTTGGTTTTACCCATTTTTGTTCCATTTCCCTTTCCCTTTTCCTTTTGGATTTGTTTGGGGTTCTTATTTTGTATATTCACAGTGTTTGACTGTATATAATTGTAATATATGTGAATATATATATGTGGGGGAACCCCTCCTGGAGGACTGCCAAAACAACCAAGATGAACACTTCCAGGAGTGGATGGATCTAACAATCAAGTGATCAATACCAGAGATTGACAACGACCTCAAGTTACAGAGGTTGATGTTTCTAAAAGGTTTTTTTTAGCATAGATAATGATTATATGTATTAGATAGACAGTCATTTCATCTGTATTTGTACGTTTGTCCCCATTGGCTGTGGCTACCCGGTTACCGATCCCCCATTGGTTATCTGATCCCTGTTTTTCCATTGGCTAGCTGGTGGTGCAACCCAGCATCATCATATAAAGCTAGCCACTCCCAGTTTTCCCCATAATTGTATTGTTCCCTCCTCTCATTCCCCATAGTTGTCGCGCTCCGCCCTAACTCCTCCGAGTTTCCAAGCCTCTCCCACGAACCCTATATGAGTCTCATGCGCCACTAATAAAGTGTTCCAGCCTTCTTCACCTCTCAGCAGCTGCAGACCATTTCATTGTTCTCCCAGTGGCACGCAGCATATATATATACTTTTAATACAATTGTCTTTAGGGTACTTTTTTTCCTTCTCTCTTGGGAGAGAGGAATCTGTGTGGCCAGCAGCTGGCTTTGGCAGGGAGCCAACCCAAACCTCCACACCCCCTAATACTGAACACCAACCCACCTTCTTCCTAGGCTGCTTCATCTTGTCTCATTCTGGGGTACTTCTTGTCCAGTTGTCTACCAAAAAAATAAAAAGAAAGCAACCAGTCAGGTCACCCAGACACTCACTGAGAGCTTAACCATTTAATAGTTCTCATTACCCCTTAGGAAAACTCCAACGACAGCCTGCAATTTGACAAATGACAACTCATCTTCAAGGCCCTGCTATGCAAGTGCCATCAGCTCCACAATACCCATCTCTAATGACTGCACAAAACTCAGGGACATCTGCTCCAACTGCTAGGTCTCTACAGCCATTGCCTCAATAGGCTAAGGGAATCGACAGGGAAACACCAGACTCTGAGTAAGATTCTATCCACCCACCCACCTACAGAGCAGCTCAAGGCCCAGCCCACACAGACAACCTGAACCTGTGAGAGCACAAACCATGTGACAGAAGTACAAGACAAACCAACAAGAATTGACTGCAATAACAGAGATGTTGTTGAGCAACGGGACTACCCCGGGGAGGCAACAAGGAGTAGTTGCCTCAAAGGAGCTCAAAGGAGCCTGGAAAAAGGACACTGACAAGATGCCCTGTTACAAGAAATGCCTGTCAAGATGAATGGATGCACAACAGTCCTACACTTAGAAGGTAAGAATAAAAGGATGCAGAGAAAGATTCCCTGTGCTTTACAATGGATGTCTGGAGCACACCACCGATGAGATGGCCTGGAACGAGGCTGTAAAAGACATCTGACCGTAAAAGTCAGAAATGCAATTCCAAAGAAGCTCTGAGCTTGCAACTGGAGGAACTGACAAGATTGGCACTGGGCCAAAGAGGGAAGACCTTCAAGACCCTAAGGATAATGCCTGATGCTTCCAAAGAGGCCCTTGAGGGCACAACACAAAGAGATCCCATCTCAGGGACCCAAATGACACAAAACACACAAGACAAAGCACAGTACACAGACTAGAACTGCTCTGCCCTGCACACCCCACCCCAATGAGGAAAAGTGAGCCAAGTTCCCTTGATGTGCCCTAAGGGCCTGTTATAGGATACCCGTTTCACTAGACCAACTGGCAAAATGTTTCTTTGCCAAGACACAAACTTGGACCTGGCTCTCATCCCCTCACCCTGTTGGAGCCCTCCACTTACCTTTCCCACAGGTGGGGATGCAAATCTATCTTTGACAGAAAGGGAGTGCACCTGGGCTGACTCAAAGATTCCTAACTCTCTTAGGCAGTTACAAGAAAGAAAAGTGAAATCAACAAATGACTTCAACAGCACATAGACCAAAACCCAGCAACTCCACAACTTACCATCCCTGAATTGCAACCGGTGCTTAGGCCCCTAGCTGCAGCTGGAGTTAGTCTGCAGTTGTCATCTCGTGGAACATCCAGGTGAAGGAAAAACAAATTTAAGTGGTCTGTCTACAAAGTCAGTGGATGCCTTCACCCTCACTTAGGGGACTCTTCCCAGACACTGCTTTACATCCTGGCAAATCCTGAGCCAGTACCCCAGCCCTCACTCCCTCTCTGAGCTGTAACCCCTAACCGACCTTTCAGAAACTTGAGTGTCTGAAGCTATCTTCAACATGCAGTAACTTCACCTTAAGACTACAGAAAACTGGTGAAAGTAGGCCAAATTACAGTTCAGATAACAGAAACACAGAAACACATAATGCTTCTAAGAAGAAAAGAAAATGAACAACAACAAAAAAAAAAAAAAACAAAAGCACAGTACCAATACAATCTTGCTTCCTTAGAGGCCAAATATGCTCGTTCAAAGAAGCTGAAGCAACTTGAGTGATCCCACTCATTGAAAGAAAGGGAGAGCTCTTACTTCACAGAAGCCCAACAGGTGAATGACCACCCTGAGCAGAGGCTGGGGCTAATACACCCCTGGCCACACTCACATACCATGATGCCCTGGGGCAAGGGAGGAGCCAAATTCCACCAGGTACAAAGGCTCTGGGTGGAGCTGCAGCTGGTCTGTCTCTCTGACTCTCTTACTTGGGGATGGGTAAAGGGCCTGATGAAAAAGCGAGCTTTTATGAGAACACCAACACTTTCTGTTCTTCAACAGCTGCCTTCACCAAAACAGCAGATTCCAGGTAAGAAATTAAACTTTTTGTTCGGGGGACAACAGACCTTTACCCCTAAAAAGAAAGCACTGAGCTACGTTGTCTGAGATGCAGATGATAGGCTTCCCAGGGCACTTCAAAAGCAGTGAGACTTTTGTGTCTTGGCACTTTTAGGCTGGGAGGAATCTTTGTGTTCACTTTTGAAGTCAAGGAGTGTTATGGGGAGTATTGGGAGAGAACAGAGACAGAAGTGGGAACACTGGGGAAAGTGAACAAATGGTACTGGGGGTGCTAGGAAGGGTTTATCTGACCATGGAGTGCCCTAGCTGGGCCATCATCTGCACCTGAAACCCTGAGGCTAAAGGTTTCCTTTCTTGGGGGGAGTCAGAATTGGCAGTCACTTTCAGAGGTCCACATCACGCCTAAAACTTCTCCTCTGTCTCTAACCCCCCCATCATCCACATCTCCTTTATGTACCAAATGGCACATCTAGATGTTCTTCTCAATTTAAGCCATGTAGAAAGTGGGACAGCAGGGAGTCCCCTTGAATTTAAACCTCAAGATTAGGATAATGGGGTGTTTGGTCTCAATTCAAACCCAGAAAATGACCCCATAAATACCTTCACTTTCCATTTGACACAAAACCAACAGCAAATGGGCCTTTCCAGTTAATTGAAACCCTAATGTAATCAACTCCCTTAAAATCACAGGTGAAGGGGATTTCCCTTCTAATTTAAACACAGACAGTAATGGTACAGGAGGTTTCTTCCAGCAATGGAAACCCCTTTTTCCTTCCAACCTTCCCCTTCTTTTGGCAGTCACTGGGATGCACTAGGGAGGACTGGGGATGCTGCAGAGGGACTGAAATTAAACTGTGGACACCTGGGAGGGACTGGAATTGGACTGGGGGCACTTTGGAAATGGGAGCAGTGGGATGGGACTGAGGAGGGAATGGGGTGGAACCAAGGGCACTGAGAGGGAACTGGGATGGGAGTGGGGACACTGGAAAAGGACTGGGAGGCACTGGGGAGGGACTGGGAAGATGACATTGAAAGGGGAAAACCCTTCCCTACCCCCCCACCACATGCCGCCCCACCTGCTCAGGTGCTTATCCCTCTCCTGCACTGCTCTTTGGCACAGGGTTTGTCCCCAGGCGAAGGTCCATCGCCGGGGGCGTCCCCAGGCGAAGGTCCATCGCCGGGGGCGTCCCCAGGCGAAGGTCCATCGCCGGGGGCGTCCCCAGGGGCTCTTCCAGCCCCTGTGCAGTGATCTCACTATTGTTCCTGCAAACCACTCACTAAGTTGACCCCTTGGCTGCTCCTATCCAGGACCTGAGGCCACATCGCCCCCTGCAGGGCCGTGCTCCTTCCTCACCCTCACTGGCCACACCTGGGGCTGCCCTACTGAGAGGGGACTCCACCCAATACTCCCAGTTCTCACTCAGTCCTCCCAGTATCTCTCCTTTTCTCCCAGGGATTTATAGGGAACCCCAGCACCCCCAGGGATCTGTGGGGACCCCCAGGGATGTACAGGGTCAAAAAGTATCTTAGTTCAGAGGATATCTATGCTGGCCAAGAGAAGAAAGGAAAAGACCTTCTTCCCACAAGGAGGCCAGACAAAAAAAAAAGAAGAAAAAAAAAGCCCCACTCTTTTAAATTTAGAACAAAACTTTAATTAGAAAAACATATAGACAAGGATACAGTTCTTAACCACTATCTATATATGTCCACAAAAAGGACCAAACAAACAGTTTAAATGAGAAAAGTCAGTTTTCTGCTTCCCTATGGGTGCAATTATATTTATGGACAGCAGGTGGTGATGTCGCGCCTCAGCCGGCTGCGTGTCCTCTCTCCGGCTGCAGGTCTGCCCTTTGTGTTCCTGTAGTTACAGATGGACGACGCAGCAGCCTCGATTCAGTTCCGGCAGGACCGATGGGCAGGGGGACAACGGAGGGCCCCCTCTCCGTGATGCAGAGCAGGTGTGTTCTTGTTCTCTGCTTGAAAGAAGAGGCGTTGAGCCGGGCAGGAGGGCAGAAAAGGCAGCAGCTTCCCTGCTGGAGTTGGCGCTGTTCGTAAGCCATGGTGTAAGAAGGACAAGTCCCTCCCCAATTCCCAGGCACTGGGGGAGGCGGGGGGGGGCGGGAAGGGGGCAAAGCGGGGGGAGGTGGGAGGAGAGGGGGAGAAGAGTTGCTTCCTTTCCAAAGGAACAAAGAGATCTTCACTTGACCATTAAATTAAAATGCAAGTATTCATTTTTCCTTTTGTTAGCTACCACCTGGACACCGGGACTTAGCTCCGAGCTCTGGAAGGAATTCCAATGAGATTCAGAAACTAACACAGGGGAAACAAGGTCCTGCCTAATAGTTCCAAATGTGACATATGCAAAAACTTTTTCAAGAAAGGATGCTCTTTGATGTTTGATATTTGTAACTTTCAAGCCTAAATAAGAAGAAGGGAGATTTAAACCATGAAACACGTAACAAATGGAGCAGGTAACTTAGAGCAGCTAACGAGCAAGCTCTAAGTGATGTTCATGTGTTAGAAAAACAAATTAAAGTTTAGGGCTTTACATAATTCCATGATCTTGGACCTAGGGGAGGAGGCTAACAAAGCTTGGGAGGTAACGCAGAATTTAGGGGCCACAAGGCTGGACTTCCCAGATAAGGAAGAAACTAATAAAACTAATTCAGTAATTGTCCTGAAATCAGCACCAAGTCAGTTACAGGTAATTCTGACGGGATAACTGTGACCACTGACTCACGGACCACTGACCCAAAATAGAGAGAAATTGAGCATGCAGACTAATTAGCATAAGGGAGAAAATGATTAAACAATAGAAGATTGAATACTAATTAATGAGAACTATGTAACTTGTAGCCAATTAATCCTTTGTCTGCTAAAATATATAAATAGTTAAAAGTTTTGATCATTGAGTGTGCATGTTAGGAGGTGCGATTCCCCTATGCACCCAGTGCCACAATAAAGTAATACCTGCTTTCTAATACTGAAATTACAGTGTTAAGAGTTTTATTTTCCCAATGCTTTTGGTGACTGGCCTCAAGGCCACCGCAAGCCAGCCAGCCCTACTAGCTGGTCTGATGTCCTGGTGGCTTTTTGTTGGCTTTGCAGATCTGCCATGAGGACACTAACAACGGAGGCTTAAAAAGTTTTTCAGCACCCTACTCCACTGCTTGGCCATCCTCACAGTTAAAAAATTCTTCATTATATCCAAGGCCCCATATAATGACTCATTCAAGAAGGGGACTTTCCCAGATTTTGTAAAAAGGAATGGGTCCACTGTGGAGGGGGAACAAGAGCCCTCCCTGGAAGATTTCTCATACTTACAGACTGCTCTTCACCCTATCATGCAACCCAGACTGGTATCAGAAACACTTTCTCCCACCAGGAAAGCTACTAAACCATTTAACTTGTAGAATAACGGGGATGTGTGAAAGCTCAGGGGCAGATCTGTGGCCCAGGAGTTCCAGGTTCTTGTTTTATATTTCTTCTCTCCTTCTCAATACATCTCTTAAGGCCCTTTTGCTTTCAATCTGTAAGATGGTTTTGTTATTCCTAACCCACCTCTTATTTTTAACCCATCTCTTTGCATGTTAAACACTCCACATGCTCTGTACCACAAAGCTACAAGCTGAAATCATACAATGTGCATGTGGCTAGGGAAAGCTTCCCAGATGATTCCATTCAATTCACTCCAGGTCTTCTTGCCTTTGCCATTCGTCTCCTTTTCTTGCTTGCCTAACAGGCTGAGATGGAAAATCCCAGGTCATTCTTATCACGTAGCCATAGATGTGCTTCCCTTGCACTGTTCATACCCAATCAGGCAGAGTATGAAAAGGAAAAAGAGAGATTCTTATCTCACTAGAGGGTAGGAACCCCAACCACATGCTCATAAACAAGCCAGGGGGCTTCCTGACCCAAATTCTGAAAATGAAAAAGGAGTTAGCACACCTTTGAGCTACTCAGACTACAATCAAAGGAAAATGCTTTGTTTGCTTATTGCTTTTTTTCTGCAGAAAGCATTAGGGCTTCACTTCCCCTCATTTCTAAGACAAATGAAGGCAGGCAAAATGCTCCATGCAACTGCAGACCCTTTTGGCCTCTACTTCTGTGTGGCCTTCAGGGAGTCCCTTCACAATCCGAAGGGGTAAAAGCAAGCATAATAGGCAGTGATGACTTTCTTCAAGGTTTCACAATCTCTGCTGCTGGTCCTCCCTAATTTTACCCTAGTAGGTCAACTTGTCACCCAGAGGGCTCAGGGCAACACACTGCAAAGCTTCCTGACCCCTGGACACAGCATCTCATGTCACCAGTCATGCTGCAAGTTCTTGGAGAAAGCTATTTACCATCCTGGCCGTTCCTGTGTCTGGGTACCAGACCCTCCACGGCTGTCCTCGAATCATGAATGCTCTGCTTTCAACAACGTATTGTTAAACCAGAGATTAAAACAATGGCAATCTAAGTTAACAAGTTGACTCTGGGCAGTACCCCGGTTCCCTCCCGGGCCCCCCGGCCCTGCCTTTACCTCCCCCCCCGCCCCGGCTCTGCC
>JAWWMO010000312.1:0-14621 GCA_035047845.1 Dendrocincla fuliginosa | reverse complement strand
CCCCCAAGATGGATCAGAGTCTTGCAGAGATTTGCAGCCGAGACCCACGGAGAGGAGAGGACCCACACTAAGTAGGTACAGCCAGCTTTTCTTGAGAAACTGCACCCCATGGAATGACCCGCAAGAGAGCAGAGGATCTCTCTTGCGGGGGGGACCCCACGGAACACAGGGGAAGGACTCAGAGTTGTGATTCCCCTGTGATCGTGGTGACAACTGTGGTGAAGTGAACTGTCCCCTTTGCAGCCCACAGGAAAACCCCCTGAGACAGAACTGTTGCTTAAGTTTTGGACTTAATCTGTGAATGGCTGACCCAACAATAACTGACTGTAAACTTTCCATTCCCCTGTCCCCTGCACAATCAGGGGAAGGAGGGGGCATGGACAGACCGAGGGGTGGTGGTGGAAAAGTGTTTATAACCTGTTTTTAGTTCTTATTTTTAGTTTTTAGGTTGTTAGTAATAAATTTAAGCATTATTCTAAGTTCTGCTTTTCCCACGGTATTAGTCAAAGCTCCTCTTTCGGTTGTTATCTCTCGCCGTAAATTCTTAGCTGTTTTTTTTCCCTTCCCTCTGGAAGGCGAAAGGCGGGCGGGGAAGGCCTTGAAAGAGTTTTGCTGCACACCAGGTGTTTTATCCAGGGTCAAACCACCACACACCCCAACTACCAGTGGATGTTCACAGGGCAGACTGCTTCCACACATCATGCTATTGATGCTACCTGGAGCAAGTGGATTGCTTTGATCACACAGCACAGCCGTATTGGAAAACCAAATCACCCTAGGATCCTGGAGATCATCACAAACTGGCCCGAAGGGGAGAACTTTGGTCTAGCAAATGAAGAGGAAGAAGAGCAGGTGATATGTGCAGAGGAAGCTCTACCATACAGTCAATTGCCATAAGAGGAAATACGCTATGCCCTTTTCACTGATGGCTCTTGTTGCATTGTAGGGACAAACCGAAAATGGAAAGCAGCTGTATGGGGTCCCACATGACAAGTTGCAGAAGCTACTGAAGAAGAAGATGGATCGAGTCAATTTGCTGAGCTCAAAGCTGTCCAGTTGACCCTGGATATTGCTGAATGAGAGAAGTGGCCAATGCTTTACCTCTACACTGACTCAGAGACTGTGGGGATGGTTAGATCGATGGAGGATGGCAAATTGGAAACACAGAGGGAAACCCATCTGGGCTGCTAATACATGGCAAGACATCACTTGCCACCTAGAGAAGCTGGTCATGAGAGTTCATCATGCAGACACACACATGCCCAAGAATCAAGCCAGTGAAGAACATTGCAACAACCAACAGGCAGACTGAGCTGCGTGAGTCAAAGTGTCACAGATAGATCTAGTTTGGCAGCATAAGGGAGAGCTGTTCCTGGCTTGATGGGACCATGATGCCTCAGGCCATCAGGGCAGTCATGCCACCTATAGATAGGCATGAGACCAAGGGGTGCATTTAACCATGGACATTATCTATCAGGTTATCCACGACTGTGAGACATGTGCTGCCATTAAGCAGGCTAAGAGAGTGAAGCCCCTATGGTGTGGTGGATGCTGGGATAAGTAGAGGTACATAGAGGCCTGGCAGGTTGATTATATCACACTGCCACAGACCCGCCAAGGTATGTGCTCACCATAGTGGAAGCAACCACTGAATGGCTGGAGACACACCCAGTGCCTCACACCACTGTCCGGAATACCATCCTAGGCTTGGAAAAACAAGTCCTGTGGCAACATGGCACCCCAGAGTGAATTGAGTCAGATAATGGAACTCATTTCAAGAATAGCTTAGTTACCTCCTGGGCAAAACAGCACAGCACTGAGTAGTTATATCGTATCCTCTACCATGCACCATCTGCTGGGAAAGTTGAACGATGTAATGGGCTGTTAAAAATCACTCTAAGGCATTGGGTGGGGAGACTTTTAAACACTGGTATCAACATCTAGCGAAAGCTACATGGCTAGTCAACACTAGAGGCTCCATCAATAGAGCTGGTCCTGCCCAATCAGAATCCCTTCACACTCTAAATTGAGATAAAGTCCCTGTAGTATACCTGAGAGGCATGTTAGGGAAAACAGTTTGGATTAACCGTGACTCAAGCAAATGCAAACCCCTTTGTGGTTTGCTAAAGGATTTGGTTGCACATGTGGGAGATGCAGGAAGATGGAGAAACACGGTGTATCCCTCAAGGGGACCTTACCATTGGATAAGCTGCCCATACTGCTGTATCTGTATGTCCATATCTGGAAATGTGTATATAGTTAAAAACTTTAAATTAGTTAAAGGGTGTTGGTATGGAAAATATACGGGGTGGGTAATATTATAGTTTCAGAAGAAAAAGGGTCCATCTCCCTCTGGCTCTTCTGTGCAAGGGAAATAGCAGCATCCTCAGGCCTTCAGAGATGGGAGGTGTGAGATGAGGTGTTAGAGCTGAGAAGGAAGTTGCAGAACAGGAGTGCCAACATGCTTTTGTCTCAGTACACTTCCCAGTGCGAAGGGAGCTGGAATCTTTTGCATTTGCAAGCACCCTGCAAGAGTGCCAGAATGGGACAGAAAAATAAGCTGAGAAAAAAAGCACAAGGCACTGTCCTCCTGCAAGAGAAGCAGTTTGCCAGTTTTTTTGTGTCCTCACACTTATTTCCTTGAGAGAAGCATTCTTCATAAGGCTCACCCACAGCAATGTGCAGCTCGCCCTTTCTCTTCCAAATGTTCTCTTCTCTCTACAGTCAGGTGACAGTCCTCTTCCCTTTAAAGCCTGGACAAGCTATGAGCAAACTTTTTGTCTCAGCACATTGTTCACAAGAAAAGTGGCAAACTGCTTCTGTTGCAGGAGGACAGTGCCTTGTGCTTTTCTTCTCAGCACTGTTTTACTATCCTATTTTGGCACTCTTGCAGTGTGCTTGCAAAGCCGAAAGATTCCAGCTCCATTTTGAACTGGTGTTGTGGGTTTCTCTGGTTAGGTTTTTTTGATAAAAGGAAGGGTGACTTTTGTTAGAAGCTGCTGGGTGTTTCTCCTATCCTAGAGAGCAGAGCCAATGAGGGTCAGTTCCAAGAAAAACTTCCTGCTTCTGAATCATTAAGTTATGTCCCTGCATGAAAACATATTTAAGAATGGAGGAGTTGTTGCGCAGTTGGAAATTGGCAGCCGTGGATTAATAACATCACAACACAGACATCAAGGTCAGTGCAGGAGGAGAAAGTAGGGGAAGGAACCCCACGGATCAGGGAAAGTACTTAAAGCTATGATTCCCTGACTACCGTGGTGATGACCATGGCGATTACGAGCTGTCCCCTCGAAGCCCATGGGATCCATCGGGGTGCAAAGACCGATGCATGAAAGAGGCTGTTGCCCTGTGGGAGGCCCCAAAATGAAGCATAGTCCTGCAAAAGATTTGCAACTGAGACCCATGGAGGGGGAAGCCCACACTAAGCAGGAAGCCCCAAGATGGAGCAAAGTCTTGCAAAAGATGCGCGGACGAGACCCATGGAGGGAGAAGCCCATGCTAAACAGGTACAGCCAGCTTTTCATAAGAGATTGCACTCCATGGAATGACCCAGGAGAGAGCAGAGGATCTCTCTTGTGAGGGGGAAGCCATGGAACACAGGGGAAGGACTCAGAGTTCCAATTCCCCTCTGACCATGCTTTTGTTGCAGGAGGCAAGTGCTTTGTGGTTTTCTTCTCAGCACATTTTAGTATGTCATTCTGGCACTCTCGCACGGTGCTTGCAAATGCAAAAGGCTTAAGCTCCACTTCGCAGAGGGAATTGTACTGAGAGAAAAGCATGTTTGCACTCCTGGTCTGCAACTTCCTTCTCAGCTCTAACTACCATCTCACACCTGCCATCTTTGGAGGCCTGAGGATGCTACTATTTCCCTTGAACAAAGAGCCAGAGGGAGATGGAGCTTTTTTCTTCTGCGGGCTTTGAGAGGGTGTTTGCACTTGCATCTGAGAAGGAAAGTACACAGCACTGCCGTGGGTCTGGAGTGTCCAGGCTGGAAATGGAAGAGGACTGTCACTTGCCTGTAGAGAGAAAAGAACACTTGGAAGAGAAGGGCAAGCTGCAAGCAAGCTATTTGTCTCAGCACATTGCTGTTGGGTAAGCCTTATGCAGATGCTTCTCTCCAGGTAGTAAGGGTGAGGACACAAGAAAACTGGCAAACTGCTTCTGTTGAATGGCATAGTAAAACGTGCTGAGAAGAAAAGCACAAGCACTGACCTCCTGCAACAGAAGCAGTTTGCAGTTTACTTGTGTCCTCACCCTTACTACCTGGAGAGAAGCATTCTGCATAAGGCTCTCCTCATGCAATGTGCTGAAACGAAAAGCTTGCTTACAGTTTGCCCTTTCTCTTCAAAGGGTTTTTTCTATCTACAGGCAAGTGACAGTCCTCTTCCCTTTTCAGCCTGGACAAGCTTCGAGCAAGCTTTTTGTCTCAATACATTTTTCTGGGCGAGCCTTATGCAGAATGCTTATCTCAAAAAAATTATGCCAAAATCCATCAGAAAACCTGTAAAGAGACTGCTAAATGAGTTTTGCTCGATTAAGCAGCAGGTATTTTTTTTATTCATTTAGTTGCTGGCAGGAATGATGACGTGTCAGTCCTCATGAACCACTGTCTCCCCCCTGCCCCCGTGTTAGTTTTTACATTTTATACTTTTCCCTACTACATATGTAAAAACTACTATCTAAGGAACGCAGTATATTAGCAGAGCAAGTGAGAAATTCTCATCCATATGTATTTTCTCGGCATAAGCAAGTGGTGTTTTGGTTGACACTTGCGCAGTTCCTTGGCTGGTTGTTCTTGGTTTCTTTTGAGTGTCCCTTTGTTCTGATATCACCACCTGAAAAGTTCTTAGTCCATGTTATCACTGCATAGCTGAATTCTGATTTGGTAACCTTGGATCAGGCTCTATTTTAGGTTTGCTAGGACTTGGGCCTCCTGCAAAAAGATACATTTTCCTGCTAGTGAATTCCACAGCTGAATAACTGAAATCCTCTACCAGCCCCCCCTCTCAATCCAGCAAACTTAAATCTAAACTTTATAACAAAAACCCCAAAACTATATCAAAAGCCCCTAAAACTATATACAACTTAAGCGTTTTATTTACATAGTGTCTTATCAATTCCTCCCTTTTTACCAAAGTCTACAAATTCTTTCATAGTTTTCTTGTATGGGGAGCTTGCAGACTACATCCTAAGGGTTATTATAAAAGCATAACTGTAATATCACTTTATCAAAGTTTAATCCCAACGAAAAGCTTCTCAAGCACTCTGCATTTCACTGAATACTATAAATGCATTGCAGTTAGTAAAATTGTCTCTGAGCTTTGTGTTCCCATTTGAGTAATATGTCCTGCATGTTGCTCTTTCATGTCTGTTTGGAGACTGGGCGCAGGATCATAATCTGTCGGAGTTTCCCTTTCACAACAACTTTTGGGTCAATAGGCATGGCAGCTACCTGCTTTCCTTCAACAACACTAGAGATTAATCTTATAAAACAAGGGATTAAGCAAGGTAGCAAAATGAGTCCAGCCACTGCACATTAAAGGAAAAACCCAACCTTTTTCCACCATGCCCCTCCTAACAGGTTTGTCCACTGCTCAGCATCTGTAACGGATTTCCAATTTTTGAACTGGTACATGAGCTGTTTTCCGGATGTTGGAAGCAATTGTCATAACTACTTCATAGTTGTCATCAATCTGCAAACAACAATCAGAGGTGTTAAATTTCCCACAAACTCCTCCCTCTTCTGCCAAGAGGTAGTCCAGGGCTAAGTGATTTTGGTATATAGCTGCTCTAGCTTGGCATTGCTGTGTGGCTATTAACTCAAATCCTGTTGCTGTCTGGTTTGTAATTACTTCTACTACAGCTTGCAGTCCTATGATTCGATTGAGCATATAAATAGGTGTATGATAACCCCGTGATCCATCCTGGGCCCATGTTGCTGGTCCATAGTATTGAATAATCCTTTCAGGAGGCCAGTCATCCTTGTTTAACCTTTGGTTTCCTCCTATTGAGTGTCCTTTAATCCCAATACAAGGCACTTGGTCAGAAACTGCTCTTTTGTCCCATTTGAGGGAACCATATACAGGAATTCCCTGTTCGTCTCCAGTCTCTAAAGGCAACAGGAAAAACCCAGGCTGGATTAGTCCTATGGTACAACAGACTTTCCACTTTCCAGGTAAAATCACATAAGCCCTATTCCCACAAATCCAAAAAAGCCCATTGGGTGCCCTCCAGAAGTTTCAGAGATGCAATTAGCATGCTTCCAGAATTTTGACAGTTCCTTTACTCCAAGAAAGGGGTTCAAATGTACCTTGCTACTTTTGTAAAGCATCTGATTTGCATCCCACTCACCGTGGGAACTATTCTCCTTTGACAAATAAAATTCTGGGGCCCAGGGAAAACATTCACTGTGAATTAGGTTAGTTTGCAGAATTCTTTTGCATGGAGTTTGTCCAACTTGGTGCACAAAATAGTCTACCGTTCACTGTATACAATCTTTCCCAATCACCATAGCATTCAACAACCACACATCTGGTCAACTCATCTTAGTATTTGTAGGAATGTAAGTCCCTCTAAACAAGTCTCTGGCATTTACACTAACAACTCTCCAAGGCCACTCTTCTGTCATTAAAAGTCACTAGTTTCAAATGTGTCCTTTCTGGATTCAACAGTCCATGTGGTCCAGGCAATTGAGGTTCTGGTGCTTTCTTCCCTCTGGAATAATGGATCCAGGTAGGTTGTTCTCTGATTCGGATCGCTGTGAAGGTAGTCCGCAGCATCTGGAAAGGTCCATCCCACTTCTCCTATAGAGGATCTCCTGAAAAATTCTTAACATATATCTAGTCACCAGGATTAAATGAATGCAATTTATGATCAGGTTGGTTAACTCAGTGTTTTAGTATTACAGCAGAGTTTTTCTCCAAGTGCTTACTTATGGCTATTACATAATTATAAACATATTGATTCCCTATTTTATGCAGGGTTTCATTATTAATGTGATTCATTCCATAAGGTCTCCCATACAGAATTTCAAATGGCCTTAGCTTTTCTTTAGACTTTGGTTTGACCCTTATTTGAAGCAATGCAATAGGCAAAGCCTGGTACCAATACAGGTTTGTTTCCTGACATATTTTGCCTATTTGTTGCTTGAGAAGATGATTCATTTTCTCTAATTGCCCACTGGCTTGTAGCCTTTAGGGTGTGTGTAACTGCCACTTGATACCTAGTGCATTGCTTATTGCCTGTACAATCTTGGCACAAAAGAGTTGTCCTCTGTCTGAGGAAACACTTTTAGGCACTCCAAACCTTGGTATTCTTTCATTCAACAAAATTTTAACTGCTGTTCAGAAAAGCCAATTTGCCAAAGTTCATCTGGAAGTGCCCTTTGCTTATTGCTCCGTTGTGTATTTTGTTTGCAGTGTTTGGGTTATTTTTTAAACAAATTTCATATTGAGAAGTCATGCATTTTATTGTGGTAAATAAATTTGGGCCTGCTACTCTGGGGTCTCAAATATTGATACAATGAATCCGAACCCGAATGTGTCTTATTGTGTTCAGCTTTTACAGAGTGTCATATTAATCTCTCTAGTAATACTAACTGATCTGTTTTTAGTTGACCCCATCCATTGCTTGAAAACTTCCCTTCATTCTTCTGTATCAATTTATAATCTGATTCCTGGTACTCTACTTGTTTTTCCTTACTGATTTCTTCTGGTATTAGGGCTGCAGCTTTTATCTCTTTATTTTTCTCAGCGGCTCACTTAGCCTCATAGTCTGCATTTCTATTACCTACCTCTTGGACAGAGTTACTTTTCAGGTGCCCATGGCAACGCACAACTGCCACCTCTGAGGGGAGCTGAACAATTTCAAGCAGTTGCAAGATTTCTTCAGCATATTTTATGGCCTTTCCTTGAGCAGTTAAGAGTCCTCTCTTTCCAGATTGCACCATGTGCATAGATCACTCCAAAGGCATATCTAGAATCTGTCCATATGTTGATTGGTCTTCCCTTGGCCAATTTTAAAGATCGTATAAAAGCTATCCATTTTGCTTTTTGGGCAGAAATTCCTGCAGGTAAAGGTCCTGATTCAATTATATATGTAGTAGTGATCACAGCATACCCAGCCATCCTGGTGCCTTGTTTCAAGAAGCTGCTTCCATCCAAAAAAACAGTTGTCAGCATCAGGGATTGGTGTCTCCTCAAGGTCTGGGTGTCTGGAATACACTGCTTCCATGGTTTCCAGGTAGTCATGTTCGAGTGGTTCATCTGTTAAGTTTCCTTTTAAGAATGAAGCTGGATTGACAGTGTTAGTCACTTGAATATTTATATGACCTGATTCTGCCAAAGTGGCTTGGTATTTTAAAAATCTAGAAGGAGAAAACCAGTGATTTCCTTTTTGCTCCAATACTGCAGACACTGTGTGAAGACACCAGTACAGTCATTTTCTGTCCCAAGGTGAACTTCCTTGCCTCTTTGATGTTCATGATCACTGCTGCTACTGCTCTGAGGCAGGTGGGCCATCTCTTGCTCACTTTGTCCAACTCTTTGGAGAAGTAGGCCACTGCTCTCTTATAGGGCCCCAGTTTCTGGGCCAGGACCCCAAGGGCTATTCCCTGTCACTCATGTGAGAACAACCAAAAAGGCTTTGTCACGTCAGGTAACCCTAACACTGGTGCGTCCATGAGATTTTCTTAAGCTCCTTAAAAGCTCTATCTGCCTCAGAGGTCCAGACTAAGACAGTTCCAGTTGACTTTAGCAAGTCATACAGGGGCTTCACAGTCAGTCCCTACCTGTATATCCACAGTCGGCACCAACCTGCCATTCCAAGAAAGGCTTGAAGATCCCTCGTTGTTTGGGGCTGAGGTGTTTGACAGATGGCTTCTTTTCAAGCTGTTCCCAGGGAGTGCTGTCCTCCGGAGATCTCATATCCCCGGTAAATCACTTGTTCTTGCGCTAGCTGAGCCTTCTCTTCCACCTAGACTCTGTATCCACCTAGTCCTAGAAAATCCAATAAAGTCATGGTCCACTGTACACAATCACTCTATTTTTCAGTTGCAATTAATAAGTCATCTACATACTGTAGAAACACACCCTCTCCTGGTGGTGATTGCCATTGTTCCAATTCTTTAGCCAACTGATTACCAAAAATGGTGGGGTGTCGCGTTCCTGGAGACGAGGGAATAAGGACAGCACACTCCCATGCAGGGTAAAGCAGGAATGGCATTTATTGAGGGGAGAAATGAGCTTTTATAGGGGTCCGAGGGAAGGTTCTGAAACTAGGGTGGAATGAAACCATACAATGGAAAAAGGGGCTGGAGGGTGACCAAACAAGGGAAAATAAAGGAGGGGACTGACATAAAAGGATGAATCATATAAGGGTAGGGTGCACTGCACCAAGGGATAGCCAATAGAAAACTGGGGTACAACGAACCAACGGGGTACAGGAATACATTTGAACATTTGAAAAATCCTTTTATATTTACTCTAATACATTAAGAATTATTAGCCTAACTATCTAAATGAGCTTTGCCCTTTTAGTCTCATCCGGTGTGTGTTGCCCAAGATAGGTTGTTCTTCTCGGTTTCATTCCCTCATTTCTTGTCGCAACAGTCCTTGGTATTGTTAAATTTCCAATCTTTATATGATTTGGCTCCTGCACTGGGGCTATTTTTGAACCCTTGTAGTAAAACTGTCCAAGTCATTTGCTGGGACTCTCCCTCTCAAAGGCAAATATATTTTGACTCTCTTTGGCTAAGGGGAGGAAAAAAAAGGCATCCTTTAAGTCTAGCACTGTAAACCAGACCAATTTTTCTCTTAGCTTGGTTAAAAGATTGAAGGGGTTAGCCACAACTGGATGTAGGCTTTTGGTTATTTCATTCACTGCTTGCAAATCTTGAACTAGCCTGTAGTTCCATCTGGCTTTTTGACTGGCAAAATTGGGGTATTACATTCAGATTCACATTATATTAAAAGACCTAATTTCAAAAATTTTACTATTATTGGTTCTATTCCTTTTCTGTCTTCTATCCTCAATGGATATTGTTTCCTAGCTACTTTTTTTGCTCCTGGCTGGAGCTCTATTTGAATAGTGGTCACCCATTTTGACCTACCTCATGTGTCAGTTGCCCAAACTCCAGGAAACTCTTGGTCTAGGAGTTGCTCAAGATTCCAGTCCTCTTGTTTTTGTTTCACACAGCTACCTGCTAAGCTTAATGCTGCTATCAATTTTTTTTCATTTACTTTAAATTCAGCATTACCTGGTTTGAATTCTATCACAGCTTCCATATTTTCTAGTAAATCTCTACCTAGAAGAGACTTTGGAGAATTGGGTAAGTACAAAAACTTATTTCCCAATTTTGAATTTAAGGAGTTTCAAAAAGAAAGTTTTTTCTGATTGGCGAGTGACTCCCACAATATTTACAAACTTATCACTTTTAGGTATTAACTCTTGATTTAAAACAGAATACATGGCTCCAGTGTCTACTAAAAATTCTACTTCTTCTTTTTGCCCCAGTTTGATTTTAACCAGTGGATCAGCCCAGGAAAAATCTGCTGGTCCCCATCATTCTGTATCATCACAGGCTATGATTGGCCCTTCTGTATTTGCTTTTGCTAATACAGGACAGTCTCTCTTCCAATGTCCATCTTTTTTACAATACGCACATTGGTTTTGGCCTAGTCTGCTGAGAACTAAAACCCCCTCTGTTTCCTGCTCCACAGCTTGTTCCCTGACCATGCCCATAAATACCACGCCCATGTCTACTTTGGCTCTGCTTCAGTGCAGCTACAACCACTCTAGCTTTTCTTTTCTCCCCTTTCTTGTCTCTGTTATTATATACTCTCCAGGCCTCTCCCATAAACATTTCTAAATCTCTGTTGTTTGGCTCCTTAACCTTTTGGAGTTTATTTCTGATGTCTGGGGTGGACTGTCCCAGCACAAGACTCACTAATTGTTGTTTTCTCACATCCAAGGAGGGGGTCCAGAGACGTATGCTTTCGCATTGCTACCCTGACTCTATCTAGGAACTCAGTGGGGTTCTTGTTTGATCCTTGTTTAACACTGTACAGAGCGGACCAATTCACTGCTTTAGGAATTGCATGTTCTAATCCCAGCTGGACCAGCAACCTACATCTTGTTAACAAGCCATAGTGAGCTTCATTATTGGGGTCCCATTGTGGCTTTGTGAGGGGAAAATGATCATCTATTGTGCCCTGCAAGGCTCCAGTAGCAATTTGTCCCAGTACATGAGTTCTTGCTGTTTTGATTACCAACTTCTTTTCTGTTGCTGTCAGCTCAGAAAGCATAATATCTGTGTCATGCCCATCTAATTCATGATTCTTCACAACCAATTCGAACCTTCTGTCTACCTTTCTGAGGTCCTCCCTAAAGCTTTTAACATCACTCCAGCTATTTAAATCTCCTGCTGAGAAAGGAGTTTTAACTGGTACCACTTCTCCCATGCGTCCCACCACTTCCTGCAGAGGGGCAATCAAATGTTTAGTTTTACCCCTGGCCCTACTGCCCTTTGTCTGGATATGAGTGATACAAGCACTTGTCCCTTCTCCAGAATCACTGCGAACACTTTCTGAATCTGAAACCTCTGACTCAATCCTTTTTGGACTCCTTTCAACACTTTCAGATTCCAAATGTCTCCTTAAATACATCACTTGCAAATCTTGCACATCTACAACATTCTCTTCATCCTCTTTTTGTCTTTTCAACTTTAAACAAGGCTGTTGAATAGAAAAAGCAGAGCAACACCTCTTTACCTTTTTCTCTTTTCCTTGCTCTTTCTCCAAACCTAACAGCAAAGGGTCCTGCGGGGCTATGTTTATACCACAATCCTTTTACAACTCTGGTTTATTACGTAAGGTAAAGAACGTATCGGCTTATATGACCTCGTCCCTTTTTTCCTCACACTGGAAAAATAACTTTAACTGCAGAAAGGTGTTATATTTAAGAGTCCCTTCTTGTGGCTATTTCTCATTATCTGACAGTTTGTAGCGGCCACCAACAAGTGCATTTTATTAGGGTATTTTGTATTTCCACTTGGCCGATTACCCAGATCTTTCCAGTGAGAAAAAACACAACCTAAGGAAGTCTTTGCAGAAATTTCCTTACTCTTTGCATTCCCCATGGCTATCACAGGGGCTGCTTACTGCTCAAAGACTACAAAAACGATAAAAACAAAGCTTAATTCTAGCTTCTCTAACGACAAATCTGCAATACCAACTTAGCCCACTAGACGGCGCTGTTTACCAGAAAAATACAGTGGGACACTAAATTACCTAAAGACACTCAAGGGATTTATGTCCCTTCATCTCTGGAACACACAACACAACATTACAAGAAAAACACACAACACAGTAAGGTCAATGGTAAGATTCAAAATGAATGCCATTTAAACTAAAGCCAAATAAAATCAAATACCATATAAGCCAAAACCAGAACCAAACAGTAGGTACTCTAACCCCTAAAACCAAAGGGATGTACTGGTAAAATGCAGTCCCCCCAAAACAAAACAAAAAGGGGTCTCTAATCCCCTTTTAAAATATGTATAATCTGCTAGCATTTGCAACAACCCAGAGGGAGATGTCTCCAACTTATGGCTGCAAACCAAAGGTACCCCAGCAAAATAAACCAAACCTGAACCAGAATAAATGATCCATTTAGACATGTCCCTCCCATCTAATGGGAGGCATACGTAGTGATAAGTTAAAAAAGTTAAAAATGAGTTTAAAAGACAAACACAGAAAACAAATACCATATGTTTTCACATGGTGGGTCCTTGTTCACCTTTCACAAGAGTCCAAAGAAGCCAGGAGTCCGATCCAAGTACTGTAGGGGTAGCATGCTGGATAAAAAGGGCATCCTGAACTTCTTCGGGTCCGCAGAGAGTCAGAGGCAAGATGCCCATCCAGGCACGCCAGAAATGATGCCGAAACTAGTCGGAAAACACAGAAAGAGACTGATAAACCGGTTTTGCTCAATTAAGCAGCAGGTATTTGTTTATTTAGTTGCCAGTGGGAATGATGAGGTGTCAGTCCACATGATGCACTGTCTCCCCCTTGTGACTCTTTACATTTTATACTTTTGCCTACAACATATGTAAAAGTATGTTACAGCGAAAATAGGGGTCCAAAGGGATGCGGGGGCCAAAACTGAGACACCGCAGAAAACTTAACCCAAACAGCAGTTTTATTACCGAAGGTGGCCGAGTAAACAGGAAAGAAACCCAATAGAGAGAAGAGAAAATAGGCCCCCAGGTGCAAACACCCAAATTGCCCAGGTGCCCCCCATGGAGTTGTCTCACCAACCCCTGGAATGCCCAGACCTCCCTAGCAGTGGCTGTATCCTCAAGGGTCAGCTGGCTCACAGGTGACAGCGGGCATCACCTCCAAGGCAACGTTGTCCTGTCATGTGAAGCGAGCGAGTCCCAAAACATGAGCCATCTGTCTTTTATCTACTTGGCCAAAATGATGTTTACCTGAGCACCGCCCAAGCGAAGATATTTGGCACTGCCCCTTAATATTACATAACTGATACTTCTCTGCTCTTGCGTGAGTCTCCCCTCACCTGCGCAGTCCATTTCAGAGTGTCTTCCTTAATTGAGTCTTGGGGTTTACTTCATCCTCTTCCTCCTCTATTTCTCCTTCAAATGCCCTTGGAGGGCCATCAGCCAATCATGAACGACCTATTAATTTTAGTTTACACAGAAATTTCACAAGGCTATAGACCATCTTTATCAGGCTGTTTTCCCATAACTTGGCATGAGAAAACCCAGCTTGTCACAGGTGGCTGAGCCAAACACAAACCAAAAATGCCCACATGGAATTCTACCCGAATACAAAGTACTGTCTCAAGAATGCTGTATTTTGGCAGAGCAAGTGAGAAATTCTCATCCATGTGTACTTTCTAGGTATAAGCAGGTGGTGTTTAGGTTGACACTTGCGCAGTTTCTCTCTCGGCTGGTCATCCTTTGTTTCATTTGAGTATCCTTTTGTTTTGGAATCACCACATGGAAAGTTCTTAATCCACGTTATCGCTGCTTAGCGAAATTACGATGAGTCTCTATTTTAACCTTGCTACAACATATGCATCCTCAAAAAGACACATATAACTGCTATTTCATTCCATGGCTGAATAAATGAAAGCCTCTAACAAACACCACCCAACATAAAAAATTTAAATATTACTTTAACAATAAAAACCAAAAATCATATAAAAAGTAACCAAAACTAAAAAAAAGTAAAGTCCGTAAATATACAGTGTCTTACCAGAAAAACGTGACGACACAAAAAACAGGAAAACTGCATCTGTTACGGGCGAACAGTGCCTTGCACTTTTCCTCTCAGTTTCTTTTTCTATGCCATCCAGGAACTGTTGCAGGCGTTTGCAAATGCAAAAGGCTTAAGCTCCACTTCGCAGCAGGAACTGTAGTGAGAGGAAAGCATGTTGGCACTCCTGCTCTGCAACCTCCCTCTCAGCTCTACCTACCATCTCACACCTGCCATCATTGGAGGCCTGAGGATGCTGCTATGGGCCTTGCACAGGAGAGCAAGAAAAGAGAGGGCCGCTTTGTCTCCAGGGAGCTTTGCGAGATTGTTTGATTGCTTCTG